>CM024812.1:15518061-15596580 GCA_014281875.1 Nibea albiflora
TTACTCTGGTTATGGTGAACTTGTCTCCACAGGGACATGGGAAGTAGTACGTCTCCGTGTCCTCGTCATACTCGAAGTCTTCGATCTCGACCTCATCGTGAAACACCGACATCTGACCTGAGATCAGCTGAGACCACCTGAGATCAGCTGAGACCACCTGAGATCACCTGAGATCAGCTGAGATCAGCTGAGACCACCTGAGATCAGCTGGTCGGAGCAAACAACAACACTCGTGTGAAGCTGCGGCGTGGTCCGGCGCCCGGTGATGACGTCACGGACTACTGTCTCAGACGTGTGACGCAATCAATGCCTGTAGTTAATGATGGTCCAGCAGGTGGCGTCATCACTCCGTATGTAAACGTCATCAGGTCATCAGAGTAACAGTGACAAACATACTGACACGTTATTTAATGATGTTAACTAGAAACACAGAAAGTATCTGTTACATTTACTTCTTAATCACTTCCTGATGACTTTCCAACAAATGTGTCTGAATCTCTGATTCAAAAAATAAATATACAAAACATAAACTACAAACTACAGACTACAAACCATAAACTACAGACTACAAACCATAAACTACAAACTACAAACTGCAAACCATAAACTACAGACTACAAACCATAAACTACAAACTACAGACTACAAACCATAAACTACAGACTACAAACCATAAACTACAAACTACAAACTGCAAACCATAAACTACAGACTACAAACCATAAACTACAGACTACAAACCATAAACTACAAACTACAGACTACAAACCATAAACTACAGACTACAAACCATAAACTACAAACTGCAAACCATAAACTACAGACTACAAACCATAAACTAAAAACTACAGACTACAAACCATAAACTGCAAACCATAAACTACAGACTACAAACCATAAACTACAAACCGCAAACCATAAACTACAAACTACAGACTACAAACCATAAACTACAGACTACAAACCATAAACTACAAACTGCAAACCATAAACTACAAACTACAGACTACAAACCATAAACTACAAACTGCAAACCATAAACTACAGACTACAAACCATAAACTACAAACTACAGACTACAAACCATAAACTACAAACTGCAAACCATAAACTACAAACCATAAACTACAGACTACAAACGATAAACTACAAACTACAGGCCATATACAACAAACTACAGACTACAAACGTTGGGTCCCCGTTGGTCTCTTGTCGTTCTGTCCAGACTTCATTTGGATCATGTGGATGTTGCGTTTGAGGTCGGCGTGGAAACCACAGAACCTTCTTCTTCCTGTTTTCTCAGCGCTCATTACATGAACAAAGCCCAAGCAGATCATGTAGGACCGTTCCCCGTGTGTGTGTGTGTGTGCGTGGGGGGGGGGGCACAGCAGGGTGTCATACACAAAGCAGGGAAGCAGTGTGAGTGATGCCATTAACTTCAAACGGAGATATGTGCATTGATAACATCCTGTCTGCTTTTGAACGACATCCTGCATGCATGCGACCTCACAGCCGGCTGAATGAGGCTGTTGTTGCAGCGCCGGCCAATCACTTTCTCCCGCCTGACTGATTGCGGGTGGTGTTTTGGGGGGCGAGGCTTGGCAGGGACACAGATCTCCTCTCAGTCTGTTGTTGAATGTACGAAGGGCTCCTTCCGAATCGCTGCTGGAGCTGGCAGCCCGTGCAGGATATTCCCTGGAAGGACTCATGGCCCGGTGAGACCCCCCCCCCCAACCCCCCAATGCCTCCACCCCCAGCAAGGGAGGTAAAGAGTGGGACCAACAGGAGACCCTGAGAGTCTGAACGCCACCATCATGGACCCAAGCATTCACACTCTGGAGCTGTTGGGGGTCTTGCTTTCAGCTGGGGCCTGGTTCTGCTCGCTAGCCACCACCCTGATGTCCACCTGGCTTACCCTATCCACCGACCTGCTGCCCACAGAGAGCTACGAGCGGGGGCTCTGGGAGACCTGTGTGGTGCAGGAGCATGGGACGTTGGAGTGCCGGCCTTATGACAGCCTCCTTGGCCTCCCCTCAGAAATCAAACTGGCCCGGATCCTCATGTGTGTGACGCTGGCCATGGGGCTGATCGGACTCCTGCTGGCCATCCCTGGCATGCATATGGTCAACAGCTGCCACAACCACTTGGAGGATTTCTGGTGCAAGAGGGTGATGAAGATGGCAGGGGGGACGCTTTGCCTGGTCGCTGGGATCCTGGGGCTCATCCCGGTCTCGTACATAGCTCACATTGCGGTCGTACAGTTCTTTGATGAGTCAGTGCCGGAGGTTTTGCCACGGTGGGAGTTCGGGGACGCTCTGTTCTGTGGCTGGACGGCGGGAGTTCTTCACCTGGTGGGGGGAACTCTGCTGCTGGCTTCCTGTTTGTGTCTGCAGAAGGAGAGCTGTACCACACCTGTTCCCATCCCTCTGGTGAGGATGCACCCAGGACGGCCCTCAGCCAGAACCAAGTCTGAGTACGTCTGAGACTTCTTCCCATCAGCGGCTGTTTGCACATCGACTGTGGTGTGTCTGATCCTGGTCGTGATCGCAGAGTTTTTTGAGTTAAGATTCAAAGTCTGAAAAGAAATGTTTTATTTTTGTTTGTTCACCATTTTACCAAAATTCTTCTCAGGCTGCTTGTTGAAGGAAAGTGAAAAAAATATGGAATGTTTGAAACAAAGTCAGTAACAGAAAAACAAAATCTGAAAAATATCTTTTCATTTAAAGTTTCTTTGAAGTGGTCATTTTGACAGAATTTGAACCTCAAACTGAAATTATTTCACAAGTTTACTCTTATATATAACATATATATCCCACCCAACATAAATATTAATGTTGTCTTAATCTGTGCAAATCTGAATCTGCTCTCAGTTTCATCATTCAGAAGTTTTTATGAACCAAAGAGACAAAACGTGCTGCTGTTTCCTGTTTGTGCAATAAGAGTGAACCTGACTTCAATGAGCATCACTGATTAAAAACCACACGTTTGATTTCTGACCTGAGAAAAAAAAAATAAAATAAAATATGAAAAATGATCAATGGAGTTCATAAAAAAACAGATGAGAGAAAATGATAATTTAGTATTATTAATAAATATAATTTTCAGTTGACCATTGATGATTCCGATGCTTTGAATGAACTTGTGAATATCATCAGCAGACGATTGTTTGTCAATAAAAGTAAATTAAATGAACTCTGATTGTTTGTCTGATATTTTTCAAGTATCATTAATGATCAGTGATGAATAATCGTCAGATTTCAGAATATAATGAACAATATTTATATTATTCATCATTAATAATCAATTCTGAATTAATTATAGTGATTATCTGTTCTATGAATATTAATATTACAGCTTATAAACATGAAATAACAGAACTTCCTGATGTGCCACTTTCTTTCTCACTCTCACATTGGCTGCCTGGAGCTCCTCCCACTGTCTCATTGGCTGACTGGAGCTCCTCCCACTGTCTCATTAGCTGCCTGGAGCTCCTCCCACTGTCTCATTAGCTGCCTGGAGCTCCTCCCACTGTCTCATTGGCTTCCTGGAGCTCCTCCCATCATTTCATTGGCTGCCTGGAGCTCCTCCCATCATTTCATTGGCTGCCTGGAGCTCCTCCCATCATTTCATTGGCTGCCTGTATGCTCTCCTTGGTGCTTAGAGCTGTCCTTGTTCTGCTTCACAATACATTCTTTATGACCAAATCAAACGCCATGGCAACCACATCATGTGACTTAAACAACCAGACACTATGGCAACCTCATCGTGTGACTTCAACAACCAGCCATGGCAACTGCATCATGTGACTTTAACAACCAGACGCCATGGCAACTGCATCATGTGACTTCAATAACAAGACGCCATGACAACCACATCATGTGAAAAAAATCCTAAAACTGCAAGCATTTTACCACTCGATAAGTTTATTAATAAAAATATTGAATAAAGTAAATTAATTCATACAGACAGGTACCAGCTTCATGCATTACAGGAAGTATTTAAAATAAACTCTATGACTATGAAGTGTGACAATAAAGTATAATAATAATAGTATATAATTTAATATAATGTGTCACTGAGCTGTGATGTCATTTTGAGATTCGGTTTGTAAAGTTTAGTCAACGTGTGAGGACTCGTTGACACAGAGTCTCCTGTTGTTGCTACACGTGTGAAACAACGACTCTACTCTGGACTTTGTCTGGACATTATCGTGTAAAAACGGCTTCATTCAGCGTCGCTCCTTCTCCTCTGGCACCGTGAGTTACCATGGTTAGAGGAACGCCCTGGAACTTTGTAGTGAGTCTCAATAAGAAGTTTATGCTTAGTACTGTACATGGTTGAACTTTACACAAAACAAGCTTTACACAAAAAAGTTAGATTTCATCGACTGGAAATTACATTTAAAAGACAAAAGAAGAAGAAAAGTGTGAATAAAACAGCTGTTCTGCTCCTGTAAAACACTGTTGGTCAAGTATACTTGATGGCCTCATCAGAGAACATGGTGCACAAGCAGGTAGCAGGTAGTCAAGCAATGAAGTCTGTCCTCAGAGCGATGTAGGAACACAGTCTGACATGAAAGTCCAGGATCAGCAGGATCTCTGAGCCGCCCTCTGGCTTCTCTTTAATTACTCTTTTCCTTTTTGGGACAAAGAGCCGCGATTCAGAAAAACGAGTGTGCAGACAGGAAGCAAACCCTCACCCTCACATTGTTTCACAGCGGCTCTCATCAAGAAGCCACCTCAGCTCGCTGTGCCAACGCTGACAAACCCTCCACATCCAGGATGCAGAACAATAGCAGGTCTGATGGTGGGAACATCACGTTTCATTAGGACAAGACGCCGTCAGGAAACTGTAGAAATGAATCAAAACATTTTAAGGAAAAAAAGCGATGAAGTAGAAGTCATCAAATGGGAAGTCGAATTTTTGTTTTGTCCAGTCCAACAGTGAACACAGCCAGGATCTAAACACGGAGCACTGGCACTACATTTTAGTTGTTTAGCTGGCATGGACTCGTCACAGAGATGTGATGTTACCAATTATCAGTTTCTGACTGTGTCACTGAGCTGTGATGTCACTGAGCTGTGATGTCACTGAGCTGTGATGTCATTTTGAGATTCGGTTTGTAAAGTTTAGTCAACGTGTGAGGACTCGTTGACACAGAGAGTCTCCTGTTGTTGCTACACGTGTGGACTTTGTTTGGACATTATCGTGTAAAACGGCTTCATTCAGCGTCGCTCCCTCTTCTTTGGCACCGTGAGTTACCATGGTTACAGGAACGCCCTGGAACTTTGTAGTGAGTCTCAAGAAGACGTTTGTGCTTAGTACTGTACATGGTTGGTTGCTGGAGTAAGTGAGTAAGTAAGCAAGTTAGCAGGTGAGACATTGTAAAGTGGAATGCTTATCATCGAGATGCAGTGTTTGTGTGCAAGCGTTCCTGAGTGTCACATTTAGATTTATGTTTGCATGCATGAGTGTTATCAGCTGTGACTGCAGCAGGAAGCAAGGAAGGAAAGAAATCAACGCTCGCCAGAAGAAACACAAAGATAAGGTCATCAATCATAAATCAAGAGTCACAGCAGGACACAAGTTCTCATGATCAGCGACACAGTTATTGATTGTTACATTGTTAATGTGCACAGCACAGGCTGAGTGAAGCACCATGTTGGTTTAACAGAGCTTCTGTTACAGTACAGACACAGGTTCAGTCTGCACATCGGCCCACAAGAATTGAACCAGATTATCAGCCTGATCATCACATCTGTCAGCTGCACAACATGTTAGACACTGAGATGTTCCTCTGTTCACATACACACACACCGTCACACACCGTCACACACACACACACTTCGTCCCATGTGATCTGCTCAATGACTTCCTGTCTTCTGCTTCTTTGGAAAACAGACTCTTTTGTTCCCGACTGTTACAATACTGGGAGCTCTGGTCCACACTCTGTTTCCCAGAGAACAATGTCACACACAGACACACACACACACACACACAGACACACACAAAGACACACACACAGACACACACAGACACACACACAGACACAGACACACACACACACACACACACACACACAGACACACACACAGACACACACACAGACACACACAGACACACACACACACACACACACACACACACACACACACACACACAGACACACACAAAGACACACACAAAGACACACACACAGACACACACAGACACACACACAGACACACACACAGACACACACACACACACACACACACACACACACACACACACACACACACACACACACGCACACTGTGACTGTTATTGTCATCATTTTTTGTGAAGTTTTCATTTAAGTGTTCTGCACTAATGACATAAAACATCATTCATCAGTTTCCACAGGTGACATGTCAAAGTACAGAAACTGTGTGTGTCAACACAGTTTGTGTTTATGCACGTTGATTCTCATACAAAGACACGAACAGACACAAAAGGTGTCTGTTTGTGTTTTTACAGGTGTGTCTGTACAGGTATGATGTGGCGGTCTACCGGTCTGAGCTCAGCTGTCTGTTATATATTTAAAGTGTAAATATTTCTGCATGTTATTTCTAAAATAAATTTTATGTCAGATGCTGAAAGGTTTGTAAAGATACCCTGACGTCTCAGAAGGCGTCACGGTCCTTCTTCCTTTGGTCGTCTGAACACTGATCAGAGGATTGACTGCCCTCCTGTAGTCACACTGAGTCACTGCAGCACGGCAGGATTCACACTCCTGACTGGACGAGTAAAGGTAATATCAAACACTGTTCATCTAATGTGGACGTGAAGACTTTCAAATTAAAGCTGGAAACCACAAAATAAATGTAGCCAAAGTAACAAAAGTTGTTAATGTAAATAACAAAACGTGAGACAGGACTCACCTGAGACAGGACTCACCTGAGACAGGACTCACCTGAGACAGGACTCATTTTACAGTGCAGTCCCTGCTCTTCACTTCTTACAGTGTACGCCTCACATCCAATCCTGTCTGTTGTTTTTGTGTTTTTACAGTGCATCAGGATTTCACATGTGCTTTAATGATCAGTGTTGTAGTGACTGACAGAGGCCACCTGATGGCAGCACACACACACACACACACACACACACACACACACACACACACACACACACTGAACGGACAGTGTTGTCGTGGAGACAGAGACGATCATGAGACTGAACCATGTGAGTCACATGAGATGGAGAGAGAAGAGGAGTGAATCCAGAGGACCAAGACAAGATGGACGACCTGTCCCGGTGGGTGAGGAAGTGCTGCTGTGGAAAGGAAGAGGAAGATGAGGAGGAGACAGGGAGGAGGGAAGAAGAAGGAGAAGAAGGAGAAGGAGAAGAGGAGGAGCAGGAAGATATGATGATGGAGGAGCTCAGAAAAAGCAGGAGTTCAACTTCCCTCCCTCCAGCTGAGGTAACTGATTACTGACACAACCATGACCACTCCTGTGAGAGTAACAGTACTCCTATCTGAGTAACAGTACTCCTATCTGAGTAACAGTACTCCTGTCTGAGTAACAGTACTCCTGTCTGAGTAACAGTACTCCTGTCTGAGTAACAGTACTCCTATCTGAGTAACTGTACTCCTGTTAGTAACAGTAACAGCTCTATCTTGTCAGTTACTTTTTACAGTGTTATTTTAAGAGAAGCGTTCAGAAAGAATTACGTTTTAAGGTGCTTTCAAAGTTTTTTAAGGTGGATTTAAATGTTTAAGGTACCCTGGTCTGTATGCTTCAGATGAATCCGGACCTGTCCCCCTCTGTGTCCCGGCCCCACTGGTTCCACACTCTGCAGGTCCGGCGGTTCCGAGTGCAGCGAGAACGCAGCAACAGCGACCCGCTGGGACAGAACATGAGCCCGGACCGCCTCATCTGGGTCAGAACAATGTCACACCTGTCAGTCATTTAGAGTTTAATCACATGTCTGGCTTTGGACTGTGGGCCGGTCCACCATAGGACCTGATGGACGACCCGGTCCGGCAGACATGGCCTGATGTGTAACACGTGTCCTCTGCTCAGAAACCAGGTCTTCAGTTTGGAGCAGCTCAGTCTTACGTGAGTCTGGAGAAACTGGGTGAAGGAGCATACGCCTCCGTCTACAAAGGAATCAGCAGGTACTACAGACACTACAGACAGAGTCAGTCCACACTACAGACACTACAGACAGAGTCAGTCCACACTACAGACAGAGTCAGTCCACACTACAGACACTACAGACAGAGTCAGTCCACACTACAGACAGAGTCAGTCCACACTACAGACACTACAGACAGAGTCAGTCCACACTACAGACAGAGTCAGTCCACACTACAGACACTACAGACAGAGTCAGTCCACACTACAGACACTACAGACAGTTGGTCCAAACTACAGACAGTTGGTCCAAACCACAGACAGACAGTCCAAACTATAGACAGTTGGTCCAAACTACAGACAGACAGTCCAAACTACAGACAGTTGATCCAAACTACAGACAGTTGGTCCAAACCACAGACAGTTGGTCCAAACCACAGACAGACAGTCCAAACTACAGACAGTTGGTCCAAACCACAGACAGATAGTCCAAACTACAGACAGTTGGTCCAAACCACAGACAGTCCAAACTACAGACAGTTGGTCCAAACCACAGACAGACAGTCCAAACCACAGACAGATAGTCCAAACTACAGACAGTTGGTCCAAACCACAGACAGTCCAAACTACAGACAGTTGGTCCAAACCACAGACAGACAGTCCAGACTACAGACAGTTGGTCCAAACTACAGACAGACAGTCCAAACTACAGACAGTTGGTCCAAACCACAGACAGATAGTCCAAACTACAGACAGTTGGTCCAAACCACAGACAGTCCAAACTACAGACAGTTGGTCCAAACCACAGACAGACAGTCCAGACTACAGACAGTTGGTCCAAACTACAGACTGACAGTCCAAACTACAGACAGTTGATCCAAACCACAGACAGACAGTCCAAACTACAGACAGTCAGACAGTCCAAACTACAGACAGTTGGTCCAAACCACAGACAGACAGTCCAAACTACAGACAGTTGGTCCAAACTACAGACAGACAGTCCACACTACAGACAGAGTCAGTCCAAACTACAGACAGACAGTCCAAACTACAGAGAGTTGGTCCAAACTACAGACAGACAGTCCACACTACAGACAGAGTCAGTCCAAACTACAGACAGACAGACAGTCCAAACTACAGAGAGTTGGTCCAAACTACAGACAGACAGTCCAAACTACAGAGAGTTGGTCCAAACTACAGACAGACAGTCCAAACCACAGACAGAGTGTAAACAAATGTTTTGTTTCGCCGTGGCTCGTCGAGGATTAACGGGCAGCTCGTGGCTCTGAAGGTGATTCGTATGAAGACAGAGGAAGGCGTCCCGTTCACCGCCATCAGGGAAGGTCAGTACACACACAGTATTTTTTACAGTGTTCTTTGTTACTGTTTACACTGTTTGACCTCATTCTTATGTTTTTACAGTGTAGATTATTTTTCAGTGCACACTTTTATAATGTGGCCCACAGTAGTAACTTTTTACAGTGCTCTTGCCTTTTTACACCATAGCCCAGTGTTATGCTGCTTTAAATTGTTTTACAATGTGTGTGTGTGTGTGTGTGTGTGTGTGTGTGTGTGTGTGCAGCCTCCCTCCTTAAAGGTCTGAAACATGCCAACATCGTTGTCCTCCATGACATCATCCACAGCAGAGAGTCTCTGACGCTGGTCTTTGAATACGTGGTGAGAAACATGATTACATGATCACATGACTACGCGTGGTCAGAACGTCTTCTCATGGTGTGGACTCTTGGTTCTTGTGTCGTTACAGCAAACGGACTTGGCCCAGTACATGATCCAGCACCCTGGAGGACTGCACTCACAGAACGTCCGGGTTCGTTCACACACAGATCATCTGTCAATAAATATCAGCTGGTCACCGCTCTGACAGTCACTTCCTGTGCTCGTTGTTGTTGTTGCTGTTATAGATCTTTATGTTCCAGTTGCTGCGAGCTCTCAGCTACATCCACAGTCGGAGGATCCTCCACAGAGACCTGAAGCCTCAGAATCTACTCATCAGCTACCTGGGAGAACTCAAGATGGCCGACTTTGGTCAGTTAATAACCCATTAACATAACATTAATATAACATTAATAGAACACCTCTGTGTCCGGTTCTGGGTCCAGGTCTGGCTCGGTCCAAGTCCATCCCCAGTCAGACCTTCTCCTCTGAGGTGGTGACACTGTGGTATCGACCCCCCGATGTCCTGCTGGGATCCACAGATTACTCCACAGCTCTGGACATCTGGTCAGTGCTGGAGTCAGTGAGCTCACCTGAACATATTTTCAACATTAACACTTTCAAAATGTGGTTCAGTGTTCAGAAAAGAAACAAGCAGGACAGATCAGAAAGTCTAAATAAAGCTTATATTGAAATATGACCAGTTCATAACACACATGGTGTTTGAATCAGGGGAGCTGGCTGCATCTTCATAGAGATGCTGCAGGGGGCGCCGGCGTTCCCCGGAGACACCGACGTGTTCCAACAACTACAGAAGATCTGGACGGTATTATTATTAGAAATATTCTTATTGTTATGACAATAATAAGAAGAATAAGTATTATTCTTATTATTATTGTTGATGTTGTTGATCGCTATTAACTCAGCACTTCCTGGACAGACATTTCAAATTAAAAGCCTGCACAGACACTGATGTCTTTGTGAGGTCAAAGGTCTCTATATAAAACTGAACGCTTGTGTGTCCCTGCAGGGTCCTGGGTGTCCCGTCTGAGGACAGCTGGCCTGGAGTCAGTCAGCTGCCCAACTACAAACCAGGTCAGTTTCCCCGGCCCACTTCCTGGGCCAACAGCCAATCACAAGACAGGAAGTGGATGTTGATTGATGGATTGAACGTCGACCGGATGAAAAGTCGTTAAGAGCGACAAAGGAGAACGTTTGAACAACATTTGATCAACTCTTTTTTTTTTTGTCCTTTCTGTCGCCAGATTGGTTTGTTCACTCGGAGCTGAAGCAGTTCAGGACTGTTTGGAAAAGGTAAGAGCCAATATGTAACTTTAATTATGAATAATTAACAAGAAGATCAGTTTTATTAAGACTAAAGTGTTAGCACAGAGCCTGTCCTCCAGCAGTCTTTCTGTGATGTGGGTCAGGTTGAACCAGCTGCCTTATAAGACCGAGGACCTGGTCCAGAGGATGTTGAAGGGCGTCCCGACAGACCGGATCTCCGCACAGGACTCTCTGCAGCACCCATACTTCAGCACACTACCTCCTCCCATCATGCACCTCAGAGACAGTAAGACCTCCTCTACTCCTCTCCTCTCCTCCTGAATATTTGAAACGAACAGATCCCACATCTTCATTTTCTTCTTCTGTTTTTCAGCAGTGTCCATTTTTAAGGTGCCCGGTGTTCGTCTGGAGACAGAGGTCAGAGACATCTTCAATCCCAGACAGAGGGTCAAGACCTCCTTACTGCCCACAACCAAGTGCTGGTGAACAAATCCTCAGACCAACCGCCATCAAACTGTCAAACCACCATCAGCCTACCCCTGTTAGCATCTCTTAGCATTGTTATCTGATCTGGTCAAAGTGGTCACTAGTGACTTAATTGGTGTTTGAGTTGATGGATCTTCTTCTGCAGGAGCACAGAACAGACAAATCAAACACTGAACACAGAGTGCCTGACTGCTTTATCACGTTTGGGTGAGATGAGGGGTTTCAGCTGGTTGTGCGTCACTGCTAGAAGTCCTTCACACCAACACCAACACCAGACTCACGATGGAGCAGCAGAGACTTTATTTCTTCTTCACGGCCTCACTGAACACATGATTCATGAACCATTGTTACAGTGTGATCATGCTGAAGTGTCGACAAAGTTTGGATGAATTTTCATGCTTCATGAATATTTACAGGTGGATAAATGATTTATTTCAGGGTTTTCAAAACTACTTTTAAAAACAGATTCAATAAAATCAGCAGTTGATTTTACTCTTTTTTACGTGTTTTAGAAAAAATTTGTGAGAACAAACATTAAATAAAAGTCAAAATATTCTGATTAACCCCGGCAGGAAGCAGATGTTTTGTTAACACGTGAAGAACACGTCGACAATTATGCTGCTTGAACAACTTCTGTTGATGATTTATTGTCCCAGGAATAACTCTTAACTGTGACTGATGTCACGATAACATGTGTTATGTGTGTTTATACGTTGGAACTTGGACACATCTGTACTGCAGTAAAAGAAGACAAGTGTTCAGGCTTAAATTTAGTTTCAGTTATAGCAGTACAGAGAAGCTTGTGTTCATAACAGCGTAAACACATTTCAGCCAACACCAACAAACCAACATGTTGACACATGATAACATGGATGTCTCTAAAAGGAAGTACTCGTACGGTACAATGAGGCAAGACTGTCTGGAAAACTTTGATTCAACAGAAATAAACAATCGAAAAATGCTCAATTCAAGTTAATTCAGTTCAAGTGAAAGTGAGTTATTGGAGGCGCTGCTGGTTTTACTTTATATTCAGCTTCATTCATCTACCTGTGAGTGACACATAAAAGTTTTACCTGATGATGTCAGCACACATATAAGGAGTGGATATCGACAATGAAGCAAGCAAAGATTGGAAACTGACCCGTGAGGCGTCACAAACGAAACATGATGTCTGAAAGATGTTTTTATCTCTGAAAGTGTCATTACATTTAAGTTATTTAACGCACAACAGCTATAATGAAGCACAACTACAGAGCTCCTGGCTAACATGCAGATACAGCTGACAGGCTGATTCATGTCTGAATCCTCGGAGTTTAGAAGTTTGTTGGAGTTCTTCACGTCCCAGCAGACACAGGAACGTCCTGGCTGATCAGTGTTGAATCAAGTCAGTGTTCTCCACGAGTGTCTTGGCAGCTTCATTTACTTCCACTGCTGTCTCTGACATTCACGCTGTGACTTAGCACTTTCTCCTCCGAGTGGACGAACAGGTGTTGCTTCAGATTTCCCTTTTGGGAAAAAGTCTTACTGCAGACTGAGCAACTGAAGGGTTTCTCCCCTGTGTGGACTGTCAGGTGCGTGTTCAGGTGTGGCTTTCGTGCAAATCTTTTCCCGCAGACTGAGCAGCTGAAGGGTTTCTCCCCAGTGTGCATCCTCTCGTGTTGGGACAGGTTACTGCGGAAACTGAACCTGGCCCCGCACACGGAGCAGCTGAAGGGTTTCTCCCCAGTGTGGACTCTCATGTGAATCACAGCCGTTTCCCGCCGCTGAAATGTTTTCTGACAGACTGAGCAGCTGAATGGTTTCTCTCCTGTGTGAACTCGTAAGTGTTTGGTCAAACTCGAGTTCTGAGCAAATGTTTTCCCACAGAAGGAGCAGCTGAAGGGTTTCTCTCCAGTGTGGACTCTCATGTGCCTCACGATGTGTTCTCTCCATTGAAACGTCTTTTTACAAACTGAGCAGCTGAAATGTTTTCCCTCTGAATGAAGTCTCATGTGAACCATTAAAGATTTCTTCCAGTGGTATGTTTTACCACAAACTGAACATTTAAAAGGTTTCCCGCCTGTTTGGACCTCATCGTGTTTCTGCAGATGTCTGTTGTGTTCAAAGCGTGTAGATGTTTTTACAGTGTTACAGTCCAGATTACTTCCGGGTTCTTCATTGTTCTGAGAGCTCAAACCTGACTGAGGTCCGCTGTCCTCTGAATCACAGCTGACATCAACCTCAGCTTCAGAGAACATCTTGTCACCATGATTTGAGTTTTTGTCTGGTTCTCTAAATGTTTTCAAATGTTCTTCATCTTCAGTTCGTCTTTGATGGAGCTGTGATGACTGACGGCCGAAACACTGATGAGTTTTCAGTCCGTAGCGACGAGTGAACTTTCTTCCACAAACGCTGCAGCTGTATCTCCTCTCCCCCGTGTGTGTGGCCATGATGTGGTGAGTCAGATTTATCTTCTGAGTGAATCTTTTCCCGCAAACCGAGCAGCTGAACGGTTTCTCTCCAGTGTGGATCCTCATGTGAGTCTTCATGTTTGAGTTTTGGCTGAATCTTTTGCCGCACTCTGAGCAGCTGAACGGTTTATCACCCTGATCACATCCACGGTTACAGGACTGAGGTCCACTGCTCTTCTTCCAATCATCACCGGCTTTTGTTTCTGGTTCAGAGAAGTGTGAAGTCTCATCATGATGATCTGGATCTGAGTCTCTGTCTGGTTCTGGTCTTCCACAGTCCTCTCCATCAGCTTCTGGTTTCATGTCTTCAGTTTGTATCTCCTGAAGCTGTGAGCACTGAGGTTTCTCTTCATCTTCATCTTCACTCTTCACAGCAACAGGACAGAATGTGAACTTGATGATATCAGCCTGGTCCAGGCCTTGAAGCTGCTCTCTGCTGGTCCAGACCTCCTCCTGCTCTTCTTTAATGTGTGGGAGTTCTAGTGGGTCACCCTGGTCCTGACAGACGGGATCGTCTTCTTCTTTCATCACCACCAGCTGCTGGACATCTGTGGAGAAACATGAAACACATTCTGTAAATTCAATGAATGAATCTGTTTTATGTTTTCTGTGGATCTATTGTCATTGTTATGTTTTAATAAAGATCCAAACAACATGTGACACTCTGTGACATCACAAGGCCACCCTGTGACATCAGACAGTAGAGCCAAACTGATCTGGGACCTTTGAGATCGACACTGACATTGATCTTCGAGGAGAAAAACTGATTGACAGATTACTGACACAGCAGCTGATACAGAGACTTTTAAATTTGTACTATCTCATTCCAGCTGATGCTGCTGAGAGCTGCTTCTTGTATAAATCACTCTTAATGAATCACTGTCAGCTGTTTTTCTGCGTAATTAATGAAGCAGTTTCAGACAGTTAACAAGCCAACATCACAGAGAGCTGAGGCGGAGCAGCCGGAGGACATCAGAGGGGAAACCAGAAAAACAATTTTCTCCATAAAAATCTGATCCAGTTTCACCAGAATCAGTGAAATAGTTGGTGGTGTGTGACTTAGTGCCGTAAAGCAACCACAAACTGCATTCACTCTGTCTGTGCAGTGTGTATAGTGTGTAATGTATAGTGTGTGTACAGTGTGTATACTGTGTAATGTATAGTGTGTAATGTATAGTGTGTGTACAGTGTGTATAGTGTGTAATGTATAGCGTGTAATGTATAGTGTGTGTACAGTGTGTATAGTATAGTGTGTGTACAGTGTGTACAGTGTGTAATGTATAGTGTGTGTACAGTGTGTATAGTGTGTAATGTATAGTGTGTGCACTGTGTGTAATGTATAGTGTGTAATGTATAGTGTGTGTACAGTGTGTAATGTATAGTGTGTGTACAGTGTGTATAGTGTGTAATGTATAGTGTGTGCACCGTGTGTATAGTGTGTAATGTATAGTGTGTGTACAGTGTGTATAGTGTGTAATGTATAGTGTGTGTACCGTGTGTATAGTGTGTAATGTATAGTGTGTGTACCGTGTGTATAGTGTGTAATGTATAGTGTGTGTACAGTGTGTAATGTATAGTGTGTGTACAGTGTGTAATGTATAGTGTGTGTAGAGTGTGTATAGTGTGTAATGTAGAGTGTGTATAGTGTGTAATGTATAGTGTGTGTACAGTGTGTAATGTATAGTGTGTGCACAGTGTGTATAGTGTGTAATGTATAGTGTGTAATGTATAGTGTGTGTATAGTGTGTAATGTATAGTGTGTAATGTATAGTGTGTGCACCGTGTGTACAGTGTGTAATGTATAGTGTGTGTATAGTGTGTAATGTATAGTGTGTGTATAGTGTGTAATGTATAGTGTGTGTATAGTGTGTAATGTATAGTGTGTGCACAGTGTGTATCAGACCTGCAGTGTGAGTCTCGTGCAGCCTCCTCTCGTGCTCTCTGATGGTTCTCTCAAACATCTCACTGATCTCTGCAGCTGCTGCACTGAGCCGCTGACTGACGAAACACCTCAACATCTGGACCGACTCACACATCCGGACCGACTCCATGCTCCGACAAACACCGCGAGTACACCGGAAGTACATCTGCTCGCGGCCCAGCTTCCTCGTTGATTTTCAAAATAAAAGCGGGTGTGAGTTCGTCTCGCGATAAGAGACGACAGACGTCACGCTCGAGACGCTTCAAAGACTAAACTGGAAGACGAAGAAAGAACAACATCCGGGGTACGATCGAATAGTCAAATAATAGCTCCTAAGTCCTTTCCTAACCACTTTTCCTTGACCTCGATGGAAAACGTCACGAGGTCATAAGGAAAGATGTGAAGGAGAGGTGATAAGGAAAGATGTGAAGGAGAGGTGATAAGGAGTTAGGAGAAGTGGACTGCTCTCACACTTAGACTCCGTCATGAAGCGACGGTGAATGTTATTGACGTGATCTGTGGTAAAACTACAAAGTCCAGAAGATGGACTACAAACGCTCATCTGAGATACTTCCTGGATCCTCCCCACACTCTGACCGTGTTGCTTCATGCAGGAAATATAAAAATGTGACGTCATCACCAACGTCAGAGTTAAATAATAAATGAATATTGTCCACCTGAAGTCAGGTGAAGTGTTTGTTACCTGGTCTGGTCGCTCACCCTCCTGTCCACTCACATAGAAACATGTTAGCAAGTTATGGCAAAGATATATGATTAATCAGCAACGGGAACTTCATGATGATCTGCAGGACGCTGGATGGCACAGTTCCAAACAGTTTGTACTCTGTGTGATTCATTACAGAGCCTATTTGACCTGGGAACACCTCGAGATCCTCCAAGACCTGAAATATCCTGACTACCTGTCTGTCTGTTAACCTGTCTGAACAAATTAGTTACAGGAAACAAGGAGTACTAATTATTAATTTAAAGTTAATCAAACATCAGACAAGTCACTGGAGCTTCAGCCAGCTGATCAGTGAAGAACAACAGAACTTCTTTCAGCTTCTTTTATTTCTTCTTCACTGAACATCATCATCATGTTTGTCTCTACAGATCCACAAACTGTCGTCACTGTGATGTCATCATGTATCACAAATATTTACAGGTTGAGGTGACACGTGGTGAACTCTGTCATGTCTGATTATAAAGTTTGAAGTAAAAAAATGAATTTATTGGATGAATCCATCATGAAAAGACAGAAAATATTCTGGAAGATTTCTGACAGGAAGTCGATGATTCGTTAATGTTCTCATGATTTATAATGATTTAATATAAAAGACGTCCAGCTGTTTAAATGAGACTTCAAAGCTTCACTTTAGTTCTAAAGTCCAACTAAGACTAAATGAACTGTGACGAGGATAGGTAAATCTGCATGACCTGATCTGAACAGAGCTGTCGGTCACATCGGTCACTTTGAAGTTTGATGCTGAAATATAAAGAACAAACGATCACATTAAATCATCTGCAGTCAGCTTCATTTACTTGCATTGCTCTGTGCAGCACACTTGTGTTTCTTTAGAATATGAAGCTGAGTGAATCTTCTGTTGCACGCTGAGCAGCTGAACGGTTTCTCTCCGGTGTGAATTCTCGTGTGTCGCGTCAGATTTCCTTTTTCTCGAAACGCTTTCCCGCACACTGAGCAGCTGAATGGTTTCTCTCCAGTGTGGACACTCATGTGTCGTGTCAAAGTTCCCCGATCTCGAAACGCTTTATTACAAACTGAGCAGCTGAACGGTTTCTTCCCTGTGTGGACGCTCAGGTGTTGTGTCAAGTGTTCCCGCCGTGCAAACGTTTTCCCGCAGTCTGAGCAGCTGAATGGTTTCTCTCCGGTGTGGATTCTCATGTGTTCGGACAGTTTCCCACCAACACTGAAGCTGGCTTTACACACTGAGCAGCTGAACGGTTTCTCCCCCGTGTGGACTCTCATGTGTGATGTCAACGTTGAGCTTCGAGCAAACTTCCTGTCACAGAAAGGGCAGCTGAAGGGTTTCTCTCCAGTGTGGATCCTCATGTGCGTCACCACGTTTCCTCTCTGCTGAAATGTTTTCTTACAGAACGAACAGCTGAAATGTTTTCCCTCTGAGTGAAGCTTCATGTGAGCCGTGTACGACTCCTCTCTCGAGTATCTTTTACCACAAACTGAACATTTAAAGGGTTTCTCTCCGATTTGGACCTTGTTGTGTTTCTGCAGATATCTGTCGTGTTCAAAGCGTGTAGATGTTTTTACAGTGTTACAGTCCAGATCTCTTCCAGGTTCTTCATTGTTCTGAGGAGAGTTCAAACCTGATGGAGGTTCTCGCGTGTCCTCCCAATCCCAACTGTCATCACTCTCAGGTTCAGAGCTGTGTGATGTCTTAACATCTATATCTGGTTGTAAATGTTGATCTGAGTCTTTGTCTGGTTCTGGTCCTCCACAGTCCTCTCCATCAGCTTCTGGTTTCATATCTTCAGTTTGTCTCTGTTGAAGCTGTGAGGACTGAGGTTTCTCTTCATCATCTTCTTCTTCTTCACTCTTCACAGCAACAGGAAAGAATGTGAACTTGATATCAGCCTCTTGCAGACCTCGAAGCTGCTCTCTGCTGGTCCAGAAGTCCTCCTGTTCTTCTTTAATGTGGAGCAACGTTGGTGGGTCATCCTGGTCCAGACTCACGGGATCATCTTCTTCTTTGGTCACCACCAGTTGCTGGACATCTGTGGAGAAACATGAAACACAGACATGTTTTAGTAAATTATCTTTCCTGTGAAAATGTAAACTGTTGACACTGGACTCGACCTTGGACAGGCCAGAATATTGACTGTAATACTATTATTATTATTAAAGGATCTCCTCTGCACATCATTCATCTGTCACTGCACTAACATGTCCTCATCACTAAATATAAAATAAAAACTCAGCTCACCTACAGCTGTGTCAACCTCCTCCACACCTGAAACATCAGAAAGCTTTATTAGAGGAGGAACAGGTGAACAGTAAACAGTCAAACAGCTGACAGTAAACAGTCAAACAGCTGACAGTAAACAGTCAAACAGCTGACAGTAAACAGTCTAACAGCTGACAGTAAACAGCTGACAGTAAACAGCTGACAGTAAACAGTCAAACAGCTGACAGTAAACAGCTGACAGTAAACAGTCAAACAGCTGACAGTAAACAGTCAAACAGCTGACAGTAAACAGTCTAACAGCTGACAGTAAACAGCTGACAGTAAACAGTCAAACAGCTGACAGTAAACAGCTGACAGTAAACAGTCAAACAGCTGACAGTAAACAGCTGACAGTAAACAGTAAACAGCTGACAGTAAACAGTCAAACAGCTGACAGTAAACAGTAAACAGCTGACAGTAAACAGTCAAACAGCTGACAGTAAACAGTCAAACAGCTGACAGTAAACAGTCTAACAGCTGACAGTAAACAGTCTAACAGCTGACAGTAAACAGCTGACAGTAAACAGTCAAACAGCTGACAGTAAACAGTCTAACAGCTGACAGTAAACAGTCAAACAGCTGACAGTAAACAGTAAACAGCTGACAGTAAACAGTCAAACAGCTGACAGTAAACAGTCAAACAGCTGACAGTAAACAGTCAAACAGCTGACAGTAAACAGTAAACAGCTGACAGTAAACAGTCAAACAGCTGACAGTAAACAGTAAACAGCTGACAGTAAACAGTCTAACAGCTGACAGTAAACAGTCTAACAGCTGACAGTAAACAGTCAAACAGCTGACAGTAAACAGTCTAACAGTAAACAGTCAAACAGCTGACAGTAAACAGTCAAACAGCTGACAGTAAACAGTCAAACAGCTGACAGTAAACAGCTGACAGTAAACAGTCAAACAGCTGACAGTAAACAGTCTAACAGCTGACAGTGAACAGCTGACAGTAAACAGTCTAACAGCTGACAGTGAACAGCTGACAGTAAACAGTCTAACAGCTGACAGTAAACAGTCAAACAGCTGACAGTAAACAGCTGACAGTAAACAGCTGACAGTAAACAGCTGACAGTAAACAGTCAAACAGCTGACAGTAAACAGCTGACAGTAAACAGTCTAACAGCTGACAGTAAACAGTCTAACAGCTGACAGTAAACAGTCTAACAGCTGACAGTAAACAGTCAAACAGCTGACAGTAAACAGCTGACAGTAAACAGTCTAACAGTAAACAGTCAAACAGCTGACAGTAAACAGTAAACAGCTGACAGTAAACAGTCTAACAGTAAACAGTCAAACAGCTGACAGTAAACAGTCAAACAGCTGACAGTAAACAGTCTAACAGCTGACAGTAAACAGTCTAACAGCTGACAGTAAACAGTCTAACAGCTGACAGTAAACAGCTGACAGTAAACAGTCAAACAGCTGACAGTAAACAGTCAAACAGCTGACAGTAAACAGTCTAACAGCTGACAGTAAACAGTCAAACAGCTGACAGTAAACAGTCTAACAGTAAACAGTCAAACAGCTGACAGTAAACAGCTGACAGTAAACAGTCAAACAGCTGACAGTAAACAGTCAAACAGCTGACAGTAAACAGCTGACAGTAAACAGTCTAACAGCTGACAGTAAACAGTAAACAGTCAAACAGTAAACAGTCTAACAGCTGACAGTAAACAGCTGACAGTAAACAGTCTAACAGCTGACAGTAAACAGTGTAACAGCTGACAGTAAACAGTCTAACAGCTGACAGTAAACAGTCAAACAGCTGACAGTAAACAGCTGACAGTAAACAGTCAAACAGCTGACAGTAAACAGTCAAACAGCTGACAGTAAACAGCTGACAGTAAACAGTCTAACAGCTGACAGTAAACAGTCAAACAGCTGACAGTAAACAGTCAAACAGCTGACAGTAAACAGTCTAACAGCTGACAGTAAACAGTCAAACAGCTGACAGTAAACAGCTGACAGTAAACAGTCAAACAGCTGACAGTAAACAGTCAAACAGCTGACAGTAAACAGCTGACAGTAAACAGTCTAACAGCTGACAGTAAACAGTCAAACAGCTGACAGTAAACAGTCAAACAGCTGACAGTAAACAGCTGACAGTAAACAGTCTAACAGCTGACAGTAAACAGTCTAACAGCTGACAGTAAACAGCTGACAGTAAACAGT
Source organism: Nibea albiflora (assembly GCA_014281875.1). NCBI lineage: Eukaryota > Metazoa > Chordata > Actinopteri > Sciaenidae > Nibea > Nibea albiflora. The sequence continues at coordinate 15,539,138 of CM024812.1, forward strand.
AAACAGCTGACAGTAAACAGCTGACAGTAAACAGCTGACAGTAAACAGCTGACAGTAAACAGTCTAACAGCTGACAGTAAACAGTCTAACAGCTGACAGTAAACAGCTGACAGTAAACAGTAAACAGCTGACAGTAAACAGCTGACAGTAAACAGCTGACAGTAAACAGCTGACAGTAAACAGTCTAACAGCTGACAGTAAACAGTCTAACAGCTGACAGTAAACAGCTGACAGTAAACAGCTGACAGTAAACAGTAAACAGCTGACAGTAAACAGCTGACAGTAAACAGCTGACAGTAAACAGCTGACAGTAAACAGTAAACAGCTGACAGTAAACAGCTGACAGTAAACAGTCTAACCTGCTTCAGGCTTCAGATCAGCTTCCTGTAGTTTGTGAGACATTTGGACTGATTCACACAAACTGACGTCCAGCAGGCTACTTCCTGTTAGCACACTGAGCTAACTTCCTTAGCATGTTGAGATAAAGCGATCAGCTGTTTCTACGTCACAAACACTCTTTGCTGTCTATGTGTCTGCGGGGAAACTTTCCGAAACTTTCCTCTTCAACAGGTTTGTCCTCACGTGCTGGCTCTGCTGCTTCACTCTCATTGGACCTGATAGAAACGCTCGAGACACGGACACGTTAGCATGTTAGCGACAGGAAGTATACACACTTCCGGTGAGACTTCTTTGCTGGATTTCAAAATAAAAGCGGACACATTTTTAAATCTTGATGTTAATAAATAAATCGAATAAAAACAATCAGACCTTTAATTTAAATACATATTAAAACGTCACAAAGTGTGTTAGACACTGTTTGTCAGTGTATCTTCTGTCTACCAGATGGATCTGTGATGACCATGACGGTCTCTGTGATTGATCTGCTCCAGATCAGCTGGTTGGCTGCTCCCTCATCATCATCTTCATCATCATGAACTCACACAGCGTTTGTCTGAAGTTGTCTAAACTGCGTCTGTAACTTTTAGGTGGAAGAGTCAAGGTTCAGATTGAACTTTTAAGATTTTATTAGCAAACACACTAAAATATTTTCCTCAGTCTGAATTACAAAAACACACAAACTCATTTATCTTCAATCAGCACTGAACCTTCTTTGTACAGACGGACAGTTTTATGTCTTCAGTGAACAAACAGCTCCACCTCAAACACAGAAAAACTTCCCCTTTAATCTGACGCAAATCTGAGACTGAACAGATTATCCAGTTTATCAGAGTTAACGTCGTAATGTCCCCCAGAAAACAGCCTCCGTCTGGGCAGAGAGAGCCAGTCAGTCCCTCTGTTCACTGACGGCTGTGAGGATAATATAACTTATGATGTGGACGATGAACAAAACATTGTTTGATGAATCTATGACAATGTCACATTAAAACATCAGTCCTCTGATACTCATACTCATAAATTTAAACATTTATCTGTCTGACTCGTAGATGTTCACACATCATGTAGGACATCATCATTACAGTGATAAACATGTTAGTTCAGACCGGAGCATTTATTATTATGATCGATGCATCTTGATCACTAACAGCTGAATGATTCAGCATTAACTCTACAGACCATCGACAGAAACATGCAGGACTTCCTCTCTGTCTTGACAGCGAGACAGATTGTGATGAAACAGCACAGTCTTGTCACAGAGCCACCATCTTTGTTGAGCACCCGGCAGACTCTGCCTCTGTTGGACCGGACATTGTCTCTGTTGGAATAAACATTTTGTCATCTGACATCTCTAATTAAAAACTCATTAATTCATTTTAAAAAATTAGGCCAAAAACAAGTGTCATGTTTAATTTGATCTTATTAGGAGAGATCAACACATCAAGTGGTTTTTACTTCACAACAGATTAATATCAGAAATCAACAGAATTTTTCTGCCAGCTGGAAACAAAAAAAAACTTCAAAGTGAGTTTTGAGTTTTGTCACTACGCTAAAGTAAAAATCTATCTATATTATATAATCTATATTACACATATATACACATATTTTTGATGAAAGTAATAGTTTGTAGTGTTTTACAAACAAAATGATCTGACCATTTTTTAAACTTAAAGAAAATGTTAAGCAGAGTTTAAATGAGTCTAAATTTAAAGAAGTAGGAAGACTTGAACAGACTGTGACGTGAAATCACAGACCAAAAGTTTAAATCAGCAACACGTCGACATTTATCAGTGTCTCAGAGAAGAACATGTCATAACTACTGCTGAGTCTGATGGGGTCTTCATAGGTCCACAGGTTTGGACCCAATGACCTCAGGTAAACCTTCAGAACCCAACCTGAGCCAATCCTAATAAACCCAATGGAAACTCCTGAAGTTCTGCAAGTCTTTGAGGCTTTAGCAGTAAACTTAAATGAGACAATAATTACAGCAACAAACATGCATGTGACATCTGAACAGGCTTGAAAAACATAAAACAACAAATCAGCTGCAGAACATCAAGAAATCAAATTTTGTCTAATTTACAGAATAAGGCAGAAACGGTAAATGCATAATGTTGCAAATGAGTGTTTAATTATTATTAGTGTGTAATCAGCTGAAAATAAGTCATTCTGTTTTTGTGACTTCATATCTACAGACGCTGCAGGTCCTCCATGTTTCTACAAGAGCCCAGGATGGACAAACTAAAGACTCAGTCTAGATTCGACCTTTCAGGTTTTTTCCGAGTGTTTTTGTCACCATACTTCTTCATGCCAGGATCAAGAGAACAAGAGGGTGAGGTGAGAGCACTGCACTCAGCAGCCACATGCTACACACAAGTCCTTTAACAGAACACATGACTGTAGTGACATTAAATACTTCAGTACACGTCAGCGAATACAAACAGTTCAAAGTTCTCTTTGCTTCACGACTGATGTGATCAGAATCTAGTAGCTTCATGGATCTCCTCTGCCGTCGGCCACGTCCACGCTGTGAGTGAACGCCGTCTCCCCCGTGTGGACAGTCATGTGACGTCTCAGAGTCACCCTCTGTCCGAACGCTTTACCACAAACTGAACAGCTGAACGGCTTCTCCCCCGTGTGGACGATCAGGTGCCGTCTAAGAGTTCCTCGCAGTGCAAATCTTTTCCCACAAACTGAACAGCTGAAGAGTTTCTCTCCCGTGTGGACAGTCAGGTGTCGTCTGAGGATTCCCTTCTCTCCAAAACTTTTACCACAAACCGAACAGCTGAAAGGTTTCTCTCCTGTGTGGACAGTTGAGTGTCGTCTCAGAGATGCATGCAGAGCAAATCTTTTTCCACAAACTGAACAGCTGAAGCGTTTCTCCTCTGCGTGGACAGTCAGGTGTTGTCTCAGATTTGACGTTCTATCAAATCCTTTCCCACACACTGAGCAGGTGAATGGTTTCTCCCCAGTGTGGGTACTCATGTGTTGGGCCAAGTTCTCCCTGCGACTGAAGCTTGCTTGACAGACTGAGCATGAGAAAGTCTTTTCTCGTGCATGAACTCTCAGGTGTGAGGCCAAAGTCGAGCTCTGTGTGAAGGTTTTATCGCAGACAGAGCAGCTGAAGGGTTTCTCTCCTGAGTGGACGGTCAGGTGTTGTCTCAGGTCCGTCTTAAATGTGAATCCTTTCCCACAGACTGAGCAGCTGAAGGGTTTCTCTCCGGTGTGGATCCTCATGTGTTGGGATAAATAATCTCGCCGACTGAAACTTGACTGACAGACTGAGCAGCTGAAGGGTTTCTCTCCTGTGTGAACTCTGAGGTGTGAGGTCAGACTCGAGCTTTGTGTGAATCCTTTCCCACAGAAGGAGCAGCTGAAGGGTTTCTCTCCGGTGTGGATCCTCATGTGTCTCACAACGTCTCCGTTCTGTTGAAATGTCTTTTTACAAACCGTGCAGCTGAACGGTTTCCCTTCAGTGTGAAGTTTCATGTGAGCCGTCAGGGTTTTCTTCCAGTGGTACGTTTTACCACAAACTGAACATTTGAAGGGTTTCCCCCCAGTTTGGACCTCGTCATGTTTCTGCAGATGTTCAAAACTTGTCCCACATTCAGACGAGCTATCTGAAGTTTCTCCAGTGTTACCATCCAGATCACCTTCAGGTTCACTGGTGTCCTCCGAATCATCGCTGTCATCACTCTCAGATTCAGAAGAGTCTGAAGTGTCATCATCAGTATCTGGATTAGAGAGACTGTCTGGTTCTGGTTCATCATGAGCCTCTATTAGCTGTGAGGACTGGTCCCCGACACACTGATGGTTCTTGAGCTGATAAAGTCGCGTGAATCTACGGTCACAAACGCTGCAGCTGAACAGTTTCTCTCCCGTGTGTCGTCCCATGTGACGTGTCAGAGTTATCTTCTGAGTGAATGTTTTCCCACACACTGAGCAGCTGAAGGGTTTCTCTCCGGTGTGGATCCTCATGTGTCGGTTCAGGTTGTACGATTGGCTGAATCTTTTCCCACACTCAGCGCAGCTGAACGATTTCTCACTTCTATTTTTCACAAAGTTTGAACCTGACTGACTTTCTCTGCTCTCCCAGTCACAGCTGTCATCAGTCTCAGACACTGATGAAGTGCCATCATCAGAGTCTGGATTAAAGTTCACATCTGATTCTCCAAAGGTTCGGAAACGTTCATCTCTGTTGCTTTCCGTTCCTCTTTGATGAAGCTGTGACGACTGTCGGCCGACACACAGATGAGTTTTGAGCTGATAAACTCGAGTGAATCTTTGGCCACAAACTCTGCAGCTGTTTTGTTTCTCCCCCGTGTGTCGCCCCATGTGACGCTTCATGTTTATCTTTTGGATGAACTCTTTCCCGCAGAATGAGCAGCTGAACGGTTTCTCTCCAGTGTGGATCCTCATGTGTCTGTTCAGGTTGTACGACTGGCTGAATCTTTTCCCACACTCAGTGCAGCTGAACGGTTTTTCATCTCGATCAGATCCATGGTTATTTTTCATAAAGTTCAAACCTGACTGATGTCCACTGCTCTTCTTCCAATCATCACTGTCAGACCCAGAGGAACCTGAAGTCTCATCATCAGTATCTGATTGTAAATGATGATCTGGATCCGAGTCTCTGTCTGGTTCTGGTCCTCCACAGTCCTCTCCATCGGTTTCTGGTTTCATGTCTTCATTTTGTCTCTGTTGAAGCTGTGAGGACTGAGGTTTATCTTCATCATCTTCTTCTTCTTCACCATCTTCAGTCTTCACAGTGACAGGAAAGAATGTGAACTTGATGATATCAGCCTCGTCCAGGCCTTGAAGCTGCTCTCTGCTGGTCCAAAAGTCCTCCTGTTCTTCTTTAATGTGTGGGGATTCTGGTGGGTCATCCTGGTCCAGACTGGAGGGGTCAGATTCTTCTTTGGTCACCATCAGCTTCTGGACGTCTGTGGAGAAACATGAAGCACAGACATGTTTTAGAAAACTTAATTTTCTTGTTGTCAGAGCAGACAGACCGTGTCCTTATTAAACACATGCCAGAAAAAATCCAAACGCTTTACCAACAGTATAACAACCTAACCAACCAACCAACCAATAAACCAACCAACCAACTAACCAATAAACCAACCAACCAACCAACCAATAAACCAACCAACCAACTAACCAATAAACCAACCAACCAACTAACCAACAGCCTCCAATTGTCCACAACTCTCAACACTCAAACAATCTGACTTCCTTTTATACAAATCTTATTAGTCCCATGACTAATTAGGATAACTAACTATGACTATGACTAACTATAAATAGGTGTTTTTATATATTTTTTAATAAATCTAAATAAGTCATAAATATTTACATAAATCCAAAATACAATATAAACACATGTCTACTATTATATTATTACACACCCCAAATAAATAAACACAAACATATTTTCATAATTAACCTGATGCCCCTCCCCCCTTCTTAAGGTAAGTAAGTAAAGTACAGATACTCTGATAAACTGTACTTAAGTACAGTACTCAAGTAAAATTACTTTGTTACTGTCCACCACTGGTGAGTACAGTACAGTTGAACACAGTTACCCTCTGACACTGGATTAATATGAGCAGTTATAAATCAGAATAAAACTACAAACCCAGCAGAACTACATTTACTCTGTCTACCCATAATTCAGCTGTCAGCTGACAGTAAACAGTCAAACAGCTGACAGTAAACAGTCAAACAGCTGACAGTAAACAGCTGACAGTAAACAGTCAAACAGCTGACAGTAAACAGTCAAACAGCTGACAGTAAACAGTCTAACAGCTGACAGTAAACAGTCAAACAGCTGACAGTAAACAGTCAAACAGCTGACAGTAAACAGTCTAACAGCTGACAGTAAACAGTAAACAGCTGACAGTAAACAGCTGACAGTAAACAGTCAAACAGCTGACAGTAAACAGTCTAACAGCTGACAGTAAACAGTCAAACAGCTGACAGTAAACAGTCAAACAGCTGACAGTAAACAGTCAAACAGCTGACAGTAAACAGTAAACAGCTGACAGTAAACAGCTGACAGTAAACAGCTGACAGTAAACAGTAAACAGCTGACAGTAAACAGCTGACAGTAAACAGTAAACAGTAAACAGCTGACAGTAAACAGCTGACAGTAAACAGTAAACAGCTGACAGTAAACAGCTGACAGTAAACAGTAAACAGTAAACAGCTGACAGTAAACAGCTGACAGTAAACAGCTGACAGTAAACAGCTGACAGTAAACAGTCTAACCTGCTTCAGGCTTCAGATCAGCTTCCTGTAGTTTGTGAGACATTTGGACTGATTCACACAAACTGACGTCCAGCAGGCTACTTCCTGTTAGCACGCTGAGCTAACTTCCTTAGCTTGTAGCTCATGTTGAGATAAAGCGATCAGCTGTTTCTACGTCACAAACACTCTTTGCTGTCTATGTGTCTGCGGGGAAACTTTCCGAAAGTTTCCTCTTCAACAGGTTTGTCCTCACGTGCTGGCTCTGCTGCTTCACTCTCATTGGACCTGATAGAAACGCTCGAGACACGGACACGTTAGCATGTTAGCGACAGGAAGTATACACACTTCCGGTGAGACTTCTTCGCTGGATTTCAAAATAAAAGCGGATACATTTTTAAATCTTGATGTTAATAAATAAATCGAATAAAAACAATCAGACATTTAATTTAAATACATATTAAAACGTCAGAAAGTTCAGTCATAAATGTTTGATAGATATTATAATTACAGAGACATAATCATACTGATTTCATATTAATACACACACACACAAATTATGTCGTTTTTTTTGGTTGGCTGAAAAAAAATAAAAGAAAGAAGAGTCTGGACAGTCATCCTAGCTCAGCTAGAAGTGATAATAACAAACTTTATGGACTCAGCCTCAGCCTTTCTATTTATTCATCTGTGGCAGCCTGGGGTTCTGAAGGTTCTTAAGGTTCTGGTCCCTCTTTGTTAAGAACCAGGACTGATGAACAGAGTGAAGAACCAAGAACCAACATGTTTAAAATATCGTCGTGTACCAATGTGATCCACGCTGCTGCTTCACTCTGTCAGTGCTGATCTTTAGCTCATTACAGGGTTAGTTGGCTCCATCTAGTGGACAGGTAGTAGAACTACACGTGATCATGTGATTTCTCTGGCACTCACCTGGTTTCTGCCACAGGTTGGACTGGTTTTGACGTCACTCTGATGTCTTTTTTTAGACGTGGACTTGAAGTTGTGAGGGTGTGACGGCGTCCTCAGATCAGACGCACACACACACACAGACCAGGACTGACAGGAAGAAATGAGCAGCTTCTTCTCTCCCAGGGTTTCCTCCACAGCTGAAGGTGGAAAGTGTCTGTAAGTGGACCTGAAGTGAGTTCAGCAGGTGAGAAATGTGTGAATGTTTGATCATCAGGATACTTTGATCACAGTGTGAATGTTTTTTGATGCTGATTGGCTGATGTAAAATGTCTCTTTTCTTTCTCGTGATTAAAACATTTAGAGATTTTCTGCCATAAATATTGAAGATACACTTATCTGGGGTTCAACAAGATTGTGACACATTTTTCAGATATCAAACATGTGAGTGAATTCATAGGGTTACATTACATGTTACAGTTTCTTCTTTAAAGGTTGTGATTACAGATTTTGGGGTTAGACCAGTTAGACTAAATGTTTGACTGGAACAAATATGTTTATTATTCTGTTTTTAGGGTTTCTCTGAGCAATTCTGCTTAAAAGGAGCTTCAGTTCATGCAGAATTGGTCAGAACTCAGCTGGAGATTAAAAAAAAAAATGATGCTATGTGGCTGAAGGCTGACGACAGGTTCAGGAGCAGCTCATTCGCTTTATTAACAGTTTTTAATTCATACAGTTTCCAAGATGGAAATACAAGACATGTGAGGAAAAGGTCACATGATACTGCCAACCATAGACTCATATCTCATTAGAGTTCTTGTGACTGCAGAAGAATTAACGTTCAGATAAAATGAAATCATTCTTATGTTTTGCTCAACCATCTTTTGAAGATGATGCAACAGGTCAGGATGAGGGCCGATCAGATGTTCTGAGGATGTGGGTTCAGTCCTGATGACGCTCAGTGTTGTAGCATCTGGATCAATCAATGTTTGTTTTTTTACAGTGTAGCTGGTGGTCCAGTCATCATCTCACTCTGTCAGCTGATTCGTCCATAGAAATGTCCTGAACCCATGACCATGAAGATCAGGAGCACAGTGTCCAGTGTCGAGTCCATTGGTTTCATATTTACAGTAAAGTTGATGCTGCAGATCACGTAAAAATGTATATTTTATAGTCATGGAACACGTAAAGTGACAAACTCTGCCGCTTCATTTGCTCACGCTGCTCTTGCCGGCACACTTGTGTTTTCTAATAGAGGCAAGTTGAGCGAACTTTTTATCACAAACACTGCAACTGAACGACTTCTCCTTTCTGTGGACTCTCATGTGCTGTCTCAGATTCCCTCCATGTCCGAATGTTTTCCCACACACTGAGCAGCTGAAGGGTTTTTCTCCTGTGTGGATCCTCATGTGTGTAGACAAATTACTCCTGACGCTAAAACTCGATTTACAGACTGAGCAGCTGAACGGTTTATCACCGGTGTGAACTCTTAAATGCGACGTCAGAGCTGAGTTTTGTGCAAATCCTTTCCCACAGAAGGAACAGCTGAAGGGTTTTTCTCCTGTGTGGGTTCTCGTGTGTTGTCTCAGATGTTGTTTTTGTGCGAATCTTATCCCACACACTGAACACCTGAAGGGTTTCTCACCTGTGTGGATCCTCATGTGTTGGAACAAGTTGCGGCTGTGACTGAAGCTTGTTTTACAGACTGAGCAGCTGAACGGTTTCTCCCCTGTGTGGACTCTTTGGTGTGAGTTCAGCGTTGAACTTCGTGCAAATGTTTTACCACAGACCGAACAACTGAAAGATTTCTCCTGTGCGTGGACTCTCATGTGCATCTTTACATGTTCTTTCTGTTGAAATGTTTTCTGACAAACCGAGCAGCTGAACCGGTTTTCTTCTGAATGAAGTCTCATGTGAACCATTAAGGATTTCTCCCAGCGGTATCTTTTACTACAAACTGAGCAGCTGAAGCGTTTTTCTTCTGAATGGAGCCTCATGTGAGCCATCAACGAGTTCTTCCAGTGGTATTTTTTACCACAAACTGAGCAGCTGAAACGTTTTTCTTCAGTGTGAAGTTTCATGTGAGCTGTTAAAGATTTCTTCCAGTGGTATGTTTTACCACAAACTGAACATTTAAAAGGTTTCCCGCCTGTTTGGACCTCATCGTGTTTCTGCAGATGTCTGTTGTGTTCAAAGCGTGTAGATGTTTTTACAGTGTTACAGTCTAGATCACTTCCAGGTTCTTCATTGTTCTGAAGAGGTTCTCTGGTCTCCCATTCACAACTGTCATCAGTCTCAGGTTCAGAGGGGTGTGAAGTCTCGTTATGATGATCTGGATCCGAGTCTCTGTCTGGTTCTGGTCCTCCACAGTCCTCTCCATCAGCTTCTGGTTTCATGTCTTCAGTTTGTCTCTGTCGAAGCTGTGACGACTGAGGTTTCTTTTCACCGTCATCATCTTCATCTTCAGTCTTCACAGTGACAGGAAAGAACGTGAACTTGATGATATCAGCCTGGTCCAGGCCTTGAAGCTGCTCTCTGCTGGTCCAGACCTCCTCCTGTTCTTCTTTAATGTGTGGGGGTTCTGGTGGGTCACCCTGGTCCAGACTGAGGGGATCATCTTCTTCTTTGGTCACCACCAGTTGCTGGACGTCTGTGGAGAAACATGAAGCACAGACGTGTTTTAATAAATTAACTTTTGATCGATACTTCCTTTAATGTTTGACATGAGAAAGATGAGCTGGACCAGGTGTGCTCCTGTTAGTTACACCTGTGTATCACTCATACACAATTTACTCACACTGTTCATGTTACTGTTCATGTACTGTACACAACCTGCTGAATAAAGCAGGTTTATCTCAGCATCCTTTCATACAAATGTTCATATACAAATAAATATACTGAGACATACATGTTCATACATCATATACATATTTATATACTTTTTATGTGTACAGTAGTTTTATTTTTACCTGTCTCTATCTGTCTGTACTTTGACACGCCTGGTTCTGGTTCTGGCTCTGGCCTGCAGACCTGTGAGTGAGCAGCAGCTGACAGTGAGAAGAAGCAGTAAACAGTCTAACCTGCTTCAGGCTTCAGATCAGCTTCCAGTAGTTTGTGAGACATTTGGACTGATTCACACACAAACTAACTTCCTCAGCTTGTAGCTCATGTTGAGATAAAGGGATCAGCTGTTTCTACGTCACGCTCTTTGTCTCGACCCGAGCTGCTCCGACCGAAACACTGAGCACACAGGAAGTACGTCTGCTTCCGGCGCCATTTCTTTTCCGATTTTCAAAATAAACCAGCCTTTTAAATTTTAAATGACCGTTTGAATTAACTTTTTGTGTGCTGACTGAGTAGTTTGATACTTTAAGTTCATTTATAATCTGCTCCATGAGCTCACCGTGTTTGTGACAAATGTTGTTTAGTTTTGGGAAAGTTACTAAAATATTGGACAGACAAATTCAATCAGTGTGAATGGAAACGGTCCATCTGCAGCTTCATGGCGCCATCTAGTGGATGATAGTAGAAGTACAGCAGCTGATCTCTGTACAGGACAAATGATTGACCCGGATGATCTGAGTCCATGTGCACATGAATGATTTGTGTTTCCTCTCCAGATCAAAGTGTGTGTGAGCTGATGTGGAAAACGCTCAGAGGTGAGATGAGATATGTGTTCTGTGTCTCAACCCCAGCATGAAATACTTCATTAAGTCCTGTAAATGTTCCTCATTCAAACAAGAGCTTAACATTATCGCAACATACACACTTTTGCATGTTGTGTAAGTTTGTATGTGTAATTAATTCAAAGGAATCAGATGGTGGATTTGGACTGAATCAGATGAATCAAATCCCAACCCTCCATGTGAACAGAAAAACCAAACTGTGTATGAGAGTGATGTAAGTGTCCATGTTTGCATGCTGAAAGGGATGTGCTGCTCTGACCCCCCTCCTCCTTTCAGGGTGGAGCCTGCTGGAGGCCGATGGTTGAGAGCAGGTCTGAGGAAGTGTAAGTGTGTTTTTAATTTGATTCATGAAAACAAACCATCTTCAAACTGTGACATCACTCCTTCAAATCTCTGATGTCATCATCAATACATGAACAGATGATAGAATAATAACTGTCTTCTTCTCTCCATCAGATTCCTGTGAACTCACAGTCGACACAAACACAGTACACAGAAACATCAAACTGTCTGACAACAACAGGAAGATGACGTATGTGAAGGAGGATCAGTCATATCCTGATCATCCAGACAGATTTGACAGGTGGAAGCAGCTGCTGTGTGGAACTGGTCTGACTGGTCGCTGTTACTGGGAGGTCGAGTGGAGAGGAGGAGTTAATATATCAGTGAGTTACAGAAGAATCAGAAGGAAAGGAGACAGAGACTGTGCGTTTGGAGGGAATGATCAGTCCTGGGGTCTGTTCTGCTCTGATGATGGTTACTCTGTCAGGCACAATAACAGAGGAACATCCCCCCTCCTCCTCCCTCCTCCTCCCTCCTCCTTCCTCCTTCTCGCTCTCCAACAGAGTAGCAGTGTATGTGGACTGTCCTGCTGGCTCTCTGTCCTTCTACAGAGTCTCCTCTGACACACTGATCCATCTCCACACCTTCAACACCACATTCACTGAACCTGTTTATCCTGGGTTTGGACTCTGGCTGTCTGGTTCTGGTTCTTGTACAAGTTTATGGACAGAAACTGAATCTGAATCCACAGAAACATCCACAGAATCAGAATAATTACACCTGGAGCTGAAATAAGAACATCACTCAAGTTTATTTCTGAAGACAAAAATCACACATTTAATCTGGATGACACCAAACAGGTCTGAACATCAGCCGTGAACTGTAAAATGTTAGTAACAGTTAACTGTGTGACGTGCTGATCCAAAGAGACAATATGGTCAAAAGAACATGAAGAACTTTGAACAAAAAGGTTCCTGAGACGTCACATAGAGAACCTTATACAACACGACTGATCTGTCTATGTTTTATGATACATGTGTGTGAAAGACATTAAAGTTACATTAAGACCATCCTGAACAGGAATTTACTGTAACTGTCAGCAAACCTCTAAAAGAAGGACAACTTTGTAGAGTAGAATGACTTTAAAGCAACACTGTGTTTCCTTTCTACCATCAAATAACAGACTTTAAATGACTCATGTGTAATGAGAAATCTGAAGCCTGCTCTGTAGATCGACCGCCACTCACTTGAAGGACTGTTCTCAACACTCAGTCTAGTCTAAACAAAGCTGAAGGGAACACACGATATAGAAATCACAACATGTTGACTGTAGCACAGGTCACATCATCATTTTAAATATAGTGAACTGAAATGTTGATGTGGCTTCATCCACTGATTCTGAGTCACATCTGAACCTTAACGAGCATCCCTGCAGCTACTCTCAACAACACTTGTGTTTCTTGATATGAGGATCTCATCACATACTTCAGAAAAGTGTGACGTGTCTTCATGAGTATCAGGATTAAAGAGCCCGTCTGGTTCTGGTTCGTCACTGTCCTCTCCATCAGCCTCTGTTTGCTGTGAGGACTGCCCGCCAACACACTGATGGTTTCTGAGTGTATAAAGTCGAGTGAATCTTCGGTCACAAACGTCGCAGCTGTAAGGTTTCTCCCCTGTGTGGAGTCCCATGTGACGTATCATGTGACCCTTTTGTCGAAACTCTTTCCCACACACTGAGCAGCTGAACTGTTTCTCAGTTGGTGTGGACACTCCTGTGTCTGAACAGAGTTCCTCTGTCACTGAAGCCTGTTTGACAAACCGAGCACGTGAAGGGTTCTCTCCTGTGTGAACTCTCAGATGTGACGTCAGACTTGAGCTTTGTGTGAAGCTTTTCCCGCAGACAGAGCAGCTGAAGGGTTTCTCCCCGGTGTGCATCCTCATGTGTGTGTACAAATTATTCCTGAGACTGAAGCTTGTTGACAGACTGAGCATGCGAACGGTTTCTCTCCTGTGTGAACTCGTAGGTGTAGCGTCAACGTGGAACTTTGTGCAAACTCTTCCCGCAGATCCGAGCAGCTGAACGGTTTCTCTCCGGTGTGTGTTCTCATGTGTCTCTTCAGATTTGCGCTATGGCTGAATCTTTTCCCGCACTCAGAGCAGCTGAACAGTTTCTCACCTGGATCACACCCAGGGTTACCTGACTGAGGTCCACTGCTCTTTTTCCAGTCATCACTGTCATCAGTCTCAGGATCAGAGAAGTCTAGAGTCTCATCGTGATGATCTGGATCTGAGTCTCTGTCTGGTTCTGGTCCTCCACAGTCCTCTCCATCAGCTTCTGGTTTCATGTCTTCAGTTTGTCTCTGTTGAAGCTGTGAGCACTGAGGTTTTTCTTCATCTTCTTCTTCATCTTCTTCTTCACTCTTTACAGCAACAGGAAAAAACGTGAACTTGATGATATCAGCCTGGTCCAGGCCTTGAAGCTGCTCTCTGCCTGTCCAGACCTCCTCCTGTTCTTTTTTAATGTGTGGGGGTTCTGGTGGGTCACCCTGGTCCAGACTGAGGGGATCATCTTCTTCTTTGGTCACCACCAGCTGCTGGATGTCTGTGGAGAAACATGAAGCATTAAGTTCAGATCTGTTGTTACACATCTGAATCACATCTCTATCACAGATTCCACTGCTACTGTAATTCACTCTACCATCTATTGTAATTCATTGTAATTGTACAATATGTTTGTGTTGATTGTTCTGTACATGTGACATCCATTGCACGTCTGTCCGTCCTGGAAGAGGGATCCCTCCTCTGTGGCTCTTCCTGAGGTTTCTTCCACATTTTTTCCCTGTTAAAAGGGTTTTTTTGTGGGCAAGTTTTTTCCTCACTCGAACCGAGGGTCGAAGGACAGAGGGTGTCACTCCCTGTACAGACTGTAAAGCCCTCTGAGGCAAAATGTGTTTTGTGACTTTGGGCTATACAAATAAAATTTGATTTGATTTGATTTGATTTGATTTGAACACCTGAAGCCACCGATCAGGATTTTACCACCAGAGTCCAATTTAACATAACGACACTCGTTAATCGTGAGGACACTCGTTAATCGTGAGGACACTCTGTGATCATGACGACACTCGTTAATCGTGAGGACACTCTGTGATCGTGAGGACACTCGTTGATCGTGAGGACACTCGTTAATCGTGAGGACACTCGTTGATCGTGAGGACACTCGTTAATCCTGAGGACACTCGTTAATAATGAGGACACTCTGTGATCATGAGGACACTCGTTAATCCTGAGGACACTCATTAATCTTGAGGACACTCGTTAATCGTGAGGACACTCTGTGATCATGAGGACACTCGTTAATCCTGAGGACACTCATTAATCTTGAGGACACTCGTTAATCGTGAGGACACTCTGTGATCATGAGGACACTCGTTAATCCTGAGGACACTCATTAATCTTGAGGACACTCGGTGATCGTGAGGACACTCGTTAATCGTGAGGACACTCGTTAATCGTGAGGACACTCGGTGATCATGACGACACTCGTTGATCGTGAGGACACTCAGTGATCGTGAGGACACTCAGTGATCATGAGGACACTCGTTGATCGTGAGGACACTCGTTAATCGTGAGGACACTCGTTAATCGTGAGGACACTCGTTGATCGTGAGGACACTCGTTAATTGTGAGGACACTCGTTAATCGTGAGGACACTCGTTGATCGTGAGGACACTCGTTGATCGTGAGGACACTCGTTAATCGTGAGGACACTCGTGAGGGTCAGAGTCAGTTATGTGTGTAAAAATCGAGTGTTGAAGCAGTTGGAGGACATCAGATATTAAACACACACTCGCTATTGGCTATTGTAAACATCAATATGGCGTCCACGAAAAGTCCCTCCCTCTCTGACACTTGATGTAAACAGACTCTACTTCCTGTGTTTCGTGCAGACTTTAATGTTACAGCTGAGACAAAAGTGTGGTTTTATATTACTTTATTATAATCTAATCTATTCTTAATTAAGTTCATTCATGTCTTGATTAATCTGTTTAATCTTACAGCTGAAAGTGTGCGTGTGTGTATGTGTCTGTGTGTGTGTGAGTGTGTGTGTGTAAGCAGTCTAACCTGCTTCCGGCTTCAGGTGAGCGTGCAGTAGTTTGTGAGACATTTGGACAGGTGTGTCCTCACGTGCAGGCTCTGCTGCTTCACTCTCATTGGGCCTGACGGGAACGCTCGAGACACGGACACGTTAGCATGTTAGCCACTGGAAGTGAACGGACTTCCGGTGACGCGTCTTTGCTGGATTTCAAAATAAAGGCGGACATATTTATAATCTTCTAATTCCTGACTTTTGATCATCAATCATGAATAATATTATAATTATCAGAATTATAAACATTAAATGAGATAAGACGTCATAACTATGACTTTTATTATGTTAATGTGACACGTGTGCTCTTCTTTCATACAAGTTATCATACGCCATTTCAAACAGACTGCAGACTGATCCACATCAATGGGACTGCTGTGGAGATGGTCCAACACACAAAGTTCTGTTCCTGGACCTGCACACCAGCGTCTGCCACTTCCTCCGGCACTTGAAGAGGGCCCCACTTCAGTCCATCACCACTTTCACCCGAGCACCATAGTGTTCAGCACATCTCTCTTTGTCTCTCAGAGCTGTTCTTAAGGTTCACTTCCTGTTTTGAACACATTTGTCTCGTCCTGATGTGACTAAAATAACAAACACAGTTTGTACTTTCACAATAAAATGTTTTTAATTCATGAATCACATTTTGGACAAACGTTGAGCATAGTGATTGAACACTGAATTAAATCAATGATGAGGGGTGCTGCAGACACTGATGTAGCTGACGTCCTGTGGACTAAAATCAATGGTGTCAGGCTTCTTTGTCTGTGTCACAGTTTGAATTTCTCGGCTTCATTTACTTGCACTGCTCTGTGCAGCACACTTGTGTTTTTTAAAGACATGAAGCTGAGTGAATCTTCTTTGCATGCAGAGCAGCCTGAACGGTTTTCTCTCCTGTGTGGATTTCTCGTGTGTCGCGTCAGATTTCCCCGATCTCGAAATCCTTTCCCACAGACCGAACAGCTGAACGGTTTCTCCCCGGTGTGGACGGTCACGTGACGTCTCAGAGTTCCTTTATCCCGAAACACTTTATCGCACACCGAGCAGCTGAACGGCTTCTCGCCCGTGTGGACGCTCAGGTGCTGTGTCAGGTGTTCCTTTCGTGTGAACGTTTTCCCACAGTCTGAGCAGCTGAAGGGTTTCTCTCCGGCATGCTTCCTCATGTGTGTGGAGAAACTGCTCCTGAAACTGAAGCTGGCTTGACACACTGAGCAGGTGAACGGTTTCTCACCTGTGTGGACTCTCAGGTGTGTGTTCAAACCTGAACTATGAGCAAACTTCCTGTCACAGAAAGGGCAGCTGAAGGGTTTCTCTCCCGTGTGGACTCTCATGTGCTCGACGACGTTTCCTTTCTGCTGAAATGTTTTCTTACAAACTGAACAGCTGAAGCGTTTTCCCTCAGAGTGAAGCCTCATGTGAGATGTTAACGAGTCTTTTCGAGAGTAAACTGCTGCCACAAATTGAGCATTTAAACGGTTTCACTCCTTTTTTCACTCCATTGGTCCACGATGTTAGAATCCAGATCAGGTTCTTCATTGTTCTGCAGAGACTTCAGACGTGACTGAGTTTCTCGCGTGTCCTCCCAATCCCAAACTGTCATCACTCTCAGGTTCAGAGCTTGTGTGATTGTCTTAACATCTATATCTGGTTGTAAATGTTGATCTGAGTCTCTGTCTGGTTCTGGTCCTCCACAGTCCTCTCCATCAGCTTCTGGTTTCATATCTTCAGTTTGTCTCTGTTGAAGCTGTGAGGACTGAGGTTTCTCTTCATCATCTTCTTCTTCTTCACTCTTCACAGCAACAGGAAAGAATGTGAACTTGATATCAGACTCGTCCAGTCCTTGAAGCTGCTCTCTGTTGGTCCAGAAGTCCTCCTGTTCTTCTTTAATGTGGCGGAGTTCTGGTGGGTCCTCCTGACTGGTCCAGACCTCCTCTTGTTCTTCTTTAATATGTAGGAGTTCTGGAAGGTTCTCCTGGTCCAGACTGACGGGATCATCTTCTTCTTTGGTCACCACCAGCTGCTGGACGTCTGTGGAGAAACACGAAACACAGACATGTTTTAGAAAAACTTTAAATATTCTTCAAAGTGATCAGCTGATCTCTATAAACTCAGGCTTGTCCAGGTATGTTAAAGGTGCGTCAGCTTCGGGGACTTCAGAATAAGGCAGACATAGAATACAATATTCATAACTATGTTTTCATGCACATACAATCACCTGAAAATAAGAATATTTTTGGTTTTTGCTACTTAAAAATTCTCCTTTTATATCTGCAGTGGGAAGCAGGTTCCTCTTCCACAGAGGAAACACCGTGTTTCTACGGTAACCCAGAACAGACAAAATAAATACTGACTCTAGATCAGGGGTGTCAAACTGTTCCACAAAGGGCCGGTGTGGCTGCAGGTTTTGTTCCAACCAGCCAAGAGCTCACAGTTTTGACCAATCAGCTCTCTGAAGACTGAGATCAGCTGATTAATTGAGTCAAGTCTGCTGTGCTGCTGCAGCCACACCGGCCCTTTGTGGACAGTTTGACTGACTGAACACTGCGTCCGCTTTAAGGAACTGTGGGAGGACGCACCTCCTTTCCTTTCCTAAAGATGCTCTTATCATGACGGACATATTAACAGCTGACAGTAAACAGTCTAACAGCTGACAGTAAACAGTCAAACAGCTGACAGTAAACAGTCAAACAGCTGACAGTAAACAGCTGACAGTAAACAGCTGACAGTAAACAGTCTAACAGCTGACAGTAAACAGCTGACAGTAAACAGTCAAACAGCTGACAGTCAAACAGCTGACAGTCAAACAGCTGACAGTAAACAGTCTAACAGCTGACAGTAAACAGTAAACAGCTGACAGTAAACAGTAAACAGCTGACAGTAAACAGCTGACAGTAAACAGTCAAACAGCTGACAGTAAACAGATGACAGTAAACAGCTGACCAGTAAACAGTGCAAGGGGGGCGAGGCTGACAGTAACAGTGCCAAACAGGCGTGACAGTGAAACAGTGGTCAAGGGGACAGCTTGACAGTAAACAGCTGACAGTAAACAGCTGACAGTAACAGTCTAACAGCTGACAGTAAACAGCTGACAGTAAACAGTCAAACAGCTGACAGTCAAACAGCTGACAGTCATAAACAGCTGACAGTAACAGCTAACAGCTGACAGGTATAACAGTAAACAGCTGACAGTAACAGAAACAGCTGATCAGCTAAACAGCTGACAGTAAACAGTCAAACAGCTGACAGTAAACAGTCTAACAGCTGACAGTAAACAGTAAACAGCTGACAGTAAACAGCTGACAGTAAACAGTCAAACAGTCAAACAGCTGACAGTAAACAGCTGACAGTAAACAGTCTAACAGCTGACAGTAAACAGTCTAACAGCTGACAGTAAACAGTAAACAGCTGACAGTAAACAGCTGACAGTAAACAGTAAACAGCTGACAGTAAACAGTCTAACAGCTGACAGTAAACAGCTGACAGTAAACAGTCAAACAGCTGACAGTAAACAGCTGACAGTAAACAGCTGACAGTAAACAGTCTAACAGCTGACAGTAAACAGTCAAACAGCTGACAGTAAACAGTCTAACAGCTGACAGTAAACAGTCAAACAGCTGACAGTAAACAGCTGACAGTAAACAGTCAAACAGCTGACAGTAAACAGTAAACAGCTGACAGTAAACAGTAAACAGCTGACAGTAAACAGTCTAACAGCTGACAGTAAACAGTAAACAGCTGACAGTAAACAGTCTAACAGCTGACAGTAAACAGCTGACAGTAAACAGTCAAACAGCTGACAGTAAACAGTAAACAGCTGACAGTAAACAGTAAACAGCTGACCGTAAACAGTCTAACAGCTGACAGTAAACAGTAAACAGCTGACAGTCAAACAGCTGACAGTAAACAGCTGACAGTAAACAGTCAAACAGCTGACAGTAAACAGTAAACAGCTGACAGTAAACAGCTGACAGTAAACAGCTGACAGTAAACAGTCTAACAGCTGACAGTAAACAGTAAACAGCTGACAGTAAACAGCTGACAGTAAACAGCTGACAGTAAACAGCTGACAGTAAACAGTAAACAGCTGACAGTAAACAGTCTAACAGCTGACAGTAAACAGTAAACAGCTGACAGTAAACAGCTGACAGTAAACAGCTGACAGTAAACAGTCTAACAGCTGACAGTAAACAGTCTAACAGCTGACAGTAAACAGTAAACAGCTGACAGTAAACAGCTGACAGTAAACAGCTGACAGTAAACAGCTGACAGTAAACAGCTGACAGTAAACAGTAAACAGCTGACAGTACAGTAAACAGTCTAACAGCTGACAGTAAACAGTAAACAGCTGACAGTAAACAGCTGACAGTAAACAGCTGACAGTAAACAGTCTAACAGCTGACAGTAAACAGTCTAACAGCTGACAGTAAACAGTAAACAGCTGACAGTAAACAGCTGACAGTAAAACAGCTGACAGTAACAGCTGACAGTAAACAGCTGACAGTAAACAGTCTAACCTGCTTCAGGCTTCAGATCAGCTTCCTGTAGTTTGTGAGACATTTGGACTGATTCACACAAACTGACGTCCAGCAGGCTACTTCCTGTTAGCACACTGAGCTAACTTCCTTAGCTTGTAGCTCATGTTGAGATAAAGCGATCAGCTGTTTCTACGTCACAAACACTCTTTGAAGTAAAGCGATCAGCTGTTTCTACGTCACAAACACTCTTTGAAGTAAAGCGATCAGCTGTTTCTACGTCACAAACACAATGTGTCTTCTCGAGCTCCTCCGTTAGCCGTTAGCAAGCTGCCCTAGCTACAGTTACATTACACACAGACTTCCGCCGGCCGGCCGGATAACTTCCGGTTTAGCCCTCAGCTAATTTGAACGTTGATTTAATCTGCGGCTCTTCTGAACTTTATCACATTTATAAATATTATCTGACCGACCGGATTTCATTCTGACTCATTTTGCGCCATTTCTGACATTCAAATTTAATTATTCGCCGTTTCAGCGTCGGTTCCGTCTTGGTGTAATTACATCGTTTGGCCACTGCGTCACATCCTGGCGCTCTCTTTGTTTACCAGCCGCCATTAAACGTCACGAAGAAGAAGAAGAAGAAGAAGAAGAAGAAGAAGAAGAAGAAGAAGAAGAAGAAGAAGTTTGCAGACACGTTATCTGCACTATAAATATTTAATGTTACATTTAAAGAATATCAGATTTTATCAACACAGAAAGAAAAAAAGTTATTATCAGGTAGAAATGTGTCATGATTTAATTTACGGTAACACTTTATAATGAGTACATGCATAAATACTGAATTCATCGTTTATAGATATCGTAGATATGGATGGATGGATGGATGGATGGATGGATGGATGGATGGATAGATAGATAGATAGATAGATAGATAGATAGATAGATAGATAGATTCAAGGTTAGGTTCAAACAGTAAATCTGTTTATTTGGTCACTCTTGTGTCAACATTAAGTTTCCATGATGAATATTTACAATCACCAGAAATTATTATTGTTCCATAAATCTGAATCTGGTTTAGTCAACTACTAGTCCCAGAGTGCATTGCTGCAGGAAACATCCAGTCACAGAGCAGCATCACACTGTGGAAGCCTTCAGTTTCTCTCCTCAGCAGTGTGGAGGATGGCAGCTGCGCTCTCCTTCGCTTCCTGCAGCAGTTCTGATGCTCTTGAATGAGTCTGCAGCACAAAAAAACAACAGGAAACACAAACTGGTCAGAACTGGGTTCATTTACCTAGATGCAAGACGGGAATCACAGAAAGAAGAAGCGGAATGTCTCAATTCAAGCCCTCGAGAACAACTTGTGGTTTCCTCATGGTTCCTATCGTCTCCAGAACTGGGAGCCCTTCAGCTCCTTGTTCTCCTAACTGGATTGAAAGTTTGTATTGAGGTCGGCCACAGCAGAGATGCGTTCTTCACATCAAGATTCATGACTGAGATTAAAGAGCATGTAGATGAACTTACAGCCGTTTTAGAAGGCGTTGTCTGCGATGTCTTTGAGGTTGATCTTGACGTTGTAATATGCACCAAAAACAGCCGTCTCCAAAGCTTTAGCTGCCACCTGAAACACAAAGAGCAGGTTTGATGATGCACCTTCTCATTATTTGAATAACAACTGAATCTGTGTTTGTGTCACCTGAGCGTCTGACTTGCAGGCGATGTTTCCGTAGGCAACCATTTCTTTAAGGGTACGGCCAGAGGACGCTGATCCTCTCAGCCAGACCGAGAGGGACAACCACTGCCCGCTGCAAACCCTCCTGCATCGCAGCCTGTCGCCTGTCAGACAAGAGTCAGGATTCAGGTAAGATCTCTAAACTCTGTGTGATTCAGAAATGTTTGTCACCTTTTGATTTCCTCTGCTGAGTTTTTTGGCATCTTCAGTGCCGCCTGCAACAGAAAGAGAAAAACAAACCTTCATCCACCGGCCGGAGATTATTAGAATTATTCCCAAACTCTGTACTGGTGGACAGCAGGTCTCAGAGCATCCCACTCACCATGTAGCTGTTGAAGGCGGATGAGTCAGCGTCCACCATAAGCAGCAGCTCGTTCATGGCCTGATGAAAGGGAGGAATCAGCCTCCTCATCACCCCATCCAGGTTCTCAAACTGCCTCTTCCCGTACGTCATCTGACCCACCATGGCGCCCAACGCCGCCCCCTGCAACACATGGAAGTCACGAGAGACGCGTTCACATTTCAACATGTTGGACTTCCTGTAGATCACACGTGTTTGTTCGTACCAGTGCAGCGATGGCAGCAGAAACACAGCCTCCACCCGGCGCTGCCGTCCGAGCTCCGACGCTCCGGACAAACTGCTGCAGAGACAAAGACACAAGCCCGCTGTCCTCCTGTGACCTCACCATGTACCTTCACAGGTGAGCATGAAATATGAGTATGTAGTATGAACTATGAACTGTATGAACTGAAGGATTAACTCACTCTATGATTCTTTCCTTTGGGTTGAATGGACCGAGAGAGTCAAGGCCGAGTTTGCTGATGACCTGAAAACAAACAGAGCGACTGAGAGACGTCATGTCAGGTCGTTTCCAAACCACTCAAATTATTTAATGTAACAGCTGATCTCTGACCAGCCGGACTTTGTGCTCCTCTTCCACAACGAACAGTCGGTCTCTGTGGATGTAGAAGTCAGCAGCGTCCAGCAGCGCCTTCAGAGGGGGATCAGAACCGACGATCTGAGAGCCGACCACGGGCAGCTTCAGGTCCTGAACACGACAACGACGCGACCAACATAGATCAGTTAGTTATTCAAACATGTTAGCATGTGGCAAAGCTAATATCATAGCTTGTGACTTCTGACCTCAGCATCCCTGCAGATCTCCTCATACACAGTGTGGAGGGGGGTCAGCTCGTAGTCCAGGATATTGGTGGATACCTGAGCGATGTTGGCCTCGTCCAGGTACCAGCCCATGCCCTGCACCTTCTGCAGCAGCCCGGGCTGCTCCAATACAAACAGATGTCACTAATCCTCAGAGATCACGGATCCTCTCTCAACACATTTAAATCCTGATGATCCAATAAAAGATACAAATGTTTGATTAGCTGTGAGTTTAATCCCTCCACGTGACCTCACCTGGTCTTTGCCGCGGCCCTGCTCCCTGACATCCAGAGCAATACGATGAGCTTGTTCTTTGGTGCTGATCAAGTTCACATTGTACGCGATCAGGAACTTTCGTGCACCGGTTACTGTGGCGCCCCATGACGGTACGAACAAGGCAGGACCGAAGTCAGGTATCCAATCATCATGCTTCAGCTGGAGGAGAAAAAAAACAAAAAATACAGATTTACTTTTTCTAGGACTTTTATTTTGACATTGCTGATGTTTGATTGGCTGTTGGAGTCTCACCTTCTCAGGTAAAGCTTCATACTCTCCGGCACGGACAGATGGAAGACTTCTCCTTGTTTCTTTCCTCGCTGCTTCTCCGTAAAGATACACTGTGGATGGAGACAATGATTAGCCTGTTAATGTTTCTTTGCCACTTCCTGGTGTTAGTGATTGTGTCATTAAACAGTCTCACCGGGGACGTGCAACATTTCAGAGAGTTTCTGTCCGAACGTGTTGGCGCACTTGACACAGTCGTCCATGGAGGTGTTCTGGACAGGGATGAAGGGACATACGTCCAGTGCTCCGGTCCGAGGATGCTCACCTGAACAGGTAACACACACATCAGGTATTTCCTCCTCTACAACAATGAGCTGCTGCTGTAACGGTCTTGCTGACCTGAGTGTTTGCTCATGTTGATGAGGATGAAGGCCTGCCGGGCAGCGTTCAGTGCTCCTTCAACCACGGCCTCTGGAGAGCCCACGAAGGTGTAGACAGTCCGATTGGTGGAGGCTCCAGGGTCGACGTCCAGCAGGCTGCAGCCACAGGTGCCGGATATGGCTGCAGAGATAGCATCGATCACCTGAAATACACGAACATAAACCTCTTCTGAGAAATCAGTGTGCTGAAAGATTTCAGTGATTTTCAGTAAAATAAGTAAATAAGTGAACCTTAATGAGGGAAAACTCAAAGTTATGCAAAGAAACTTTAAAGACAAACCTCTTTGTTTCGGCCCTCTGAGAAGTTTGGGACACACTCCACCAGCCGAGCCATGGCTGCGTCTGCAGACTGAAGAGTTCAGACTCTGCAGCTCGACTTCAACTCTCCAAAAAACACTGACCCCCTCACATGTTTTCACAGCGGGAGGCCTCTGGGTTGAATCATTAACAGATCAGTATGTAGGTCAGTTGACAATAATTACCACACTCTGTCCAAACACTGCACAGCTCTGTCATAGTGCCCACACAGCACCCCCTACAGCAGAGGAGAGTCTGTTTCATCAACACTGATGAAGGAACAAAGCTCACGAACTGGCCTCTTCGTCTCCATCAGACAGTGGGTCAGAGATCAGAGTTCACAGTCTGACAGATAAACTGCTGTCAGCGATTCACCACAGTGAACTGATCAGAGAGATGATTTAAGCATCAAACCTGAAGAAATGCTGATTAATGCTTTAACCATAGTGACGTCACAGTTAAATAAGTTACATCACAAAAAGACAGACAGTCGATGGTTAATCAGATTGATCAGCTGATATCTGACAGCTGACTGGTTCAGAGGGAAACTTTGTTGACTTAAGAAGGCCGACACTAAAATATCATAAACAATCACCCTCACAATCGTTATCCGGATTAATCTTTAACAGCCAAACATCAAACGATGTCAACAACACGACACACAGAAGCTGCTGACCGCCGGGCCTGAAACCTCCTCCTGACAGCACCTAACAAACTGAGCTAACATTAGCGTGGTTTTTTATTGGTGTGTGTTTTGACTCTGACTGTTTCCTTTTTGGAGATTGATGATGATGTTTTTCAAACCAAACTAATAAAAGTGAACCAAAACTACAGATTTATGAGTCAGAGGAATTTTATCATTTGATGTTCGAACTTGATGATTTGTGTCTTTGGTCTGCTTTCAATCATCCAAGAGAGCGTTAGTGAAGAACTTTGAGCAGCTGTTGACTTTTATGATATCATTACCTGCCTTTTATGATGAACAGGAATTCAACATGAGCTCAACACAGCAGACCACAACATGAGCGCACTCAGTGTAGTGTACTGGTCTCAGATCTGCAGACGCTAATCAACATGGACTTTTTGTTCTTCTTCACTTTGGGTAAGAAACTTGGTTTTATCTGATGACGTTTAATCTTCTTCATCATGCATCTCCTTAACAAGCTCCTCACTTCAATGTTTTGTCGTTACTGTGTGCTCACCACTAAAACCAGTGTCTAGGACTCGGCTCCTTTGGACTGAACGTTGGACTGATTGTTGTTTAGGGGCCTCACCTCATTAGTACAAATAAATTCGAACATCATATGTCAGAAATGTGAGAAACCTTTGCTGCTTCATCGTCGTTAAACATTTTATAATGCAGTAAGTAAAGTTCATGTCAGTCCAATTCTGAAGCTCTGATTGGGTGGAAGTTCGACTCAGGTGTAGACTCAGGTGTAGACTCAGGTGTAGACTCAGGTGTAGACTGTAATAAACTGTCTCCTCACAGCTGTTCCTTTGGTGGCCTCAACGATGGAAGCACAGTCCAACACGTCAACTGCATCAAATATCACCACTGCCACCATCACTACTCCTTCCACTGATCCTCCTACTACTCCTACTGTTTCTCCTACTACTCCTTCTATTGATCCTCCTACTCCTCTTCCTACAAATACTAATACTACTCCTCATCCTACTGATCCTCCTACAAATAATACTACTACTCCTACTCCTACAAATACTACTATTGATCCTCCTGCTACTGATCTTCCTACTACTCCTTCTACTGTTCCTCCTACTACTCCTTCTACTGATCCTCCTACAAATACTACTATTGATCCTCCTGCTACTGATCTTCCTACTACTTCTTCTACTGATATTCCTACTACTCCTGCTACTAGTCCTCCTGCTACTGATCCTCCTACTACTACTCCTCCTCCTGCTCTTTCTACCGCTCCTTCTACCACTCCTTCTACAAATACTACAACTCTTCCTACTGATCCTCCTACAAATACTACTATTGATCCTCCTGCTACTGATCTTCCTACTACTCCTACTGATCTTCCTAGTACTCCTTCTACTGATCTTCCTACTACTCCTTCTACTGATCTTCCTACTACTCCTTCTACTGATCCTCCTACTACTCCTTCTACTGATCTTCCTACTACTCCTACTGATCTTCCTACTACTCCTTCTACTGATCTTCCTACTACTCCTTCTACTGATCCGCCTACTACTCCTTCTACTGATCTTCCTACTACTCCTTCTACCGATCCTCCTACTACTCCTTCTACTGTTCCTCCTACTACTCCTTCTACTGATCTCCCTACTACTCCTTCTACTGATCCTCCTACTCCTCTTCCTACAAATACTACAACTCTTCCTACTGAGCCTCCTACAAATACTACTATTGATCCTCCTGCTACTGATCTTCCTACTACTCCTTCTACTGATCTTCCTACTACTCCTTCTACTGATCCTCCTACTACTCCTTCTACTGATCTTCCTACTACTCCTTCTACTGATCCTCCTACTCCTCCTTCTACTGATCTTCCTACTACTCCTCCTACTGATCCTCCTACTCCTCTTCCTACAAATACTACAACTCTTCCTACTGAGCCTCCTACAAATACTACTATTGATCCTCCTGCTACTGATCTTCCTACTACTCCTTCTACTGATCCTCCTACTACTCCTTCTACTGATCTTCCTACTACTCCTTCTACTGATCCTCCTACTCCTCCTTCTACTGATCTTCCTACTACTCCTTCTACTGATCCTCCTACTCCTCTTCCTACAAATACTACAACTCTTCCTACTGAGCCTCCTACAAATACTACTATTGATCCTCCTGCTACTGATCTTCCTACTACTCCTTCTACTGATCCTCCTACTACTCCTTCTACTGATCTTCCTACTACTCCTACTGATCTTCCTAGTACTCCTTCTACTGATCTTCCTACTACTCCTTCTACTGATCTTCCTACTACTCCTTCTACTGATCTTCCTACTACTCCTTCTACTGATCCGCCTACTACTCCTTCTACTGTTCCTCCTACTACTCCTTCTACTGATCTTCCTACTACTCCTTCTACCAATCCTCCTACTACTCCTTCTACTGTTCCTCCTACTACTCCTTCTACTGATCTCCCTACTACTCCTTCTACTGATCCTCCTACTCCTCTTCCTACAAATACTACAACTCTTCCTACTGAGCCTCCTACAAATACTACTATTGATCCTCCTGCTACTGATCTTCCTACTTACTCCTTTCTACTGATCTTTCCTACTACTCCTTCTACTGATCCTCCTACTACTCCTTCTACTGATCTTCCTACTACTCCTTCTACTGATCCTCCTACTCCTCCTTCTACTGATCTTCCTACTACTCCTTCTACTGATCCTCCTACTCCTCTTCCTACAAATACTACAAACCTCTTCTACTGAGCCTCCTACAAATACTACTATTGATCCTCCTGCTACTGATCTTCCTACTACTCCTTCTACTGATCTTCCTACTACTCCTTCTACTGATCTTCCTACTACTCCTTCTACTGATCTTCCTACTACTCCTTCTACTGATCCTCCTACTACTCCTTCTACTGATCTTCCTACTACTCCTTCTACTGTTCCTCCTACTTCTCCTTCTACTGATCTTCCTACTACTCCTTCTACTGATCCTCCTACTCCTCTTCCTACAAATACTACAACTCTTCCTACTGATCCTCCTACAAATACTACTATTGATCCTCCTGCTACTGATCTTCCTACTACTCCTTCTACTAATCCTTCTACTACTCCTTCTACTGATCTTCCTACTACTCCTTCTACTGATCCTCCTACTACTACTACTCCTCCTGCTCTTTCTACCACTCCTTCTACAAATACTACAACTCTTCCTACTGATCCTCCTACAAATAATACTATTGATCCTCCTGCTACTGATCCTCCTACTACTCCTTCTACTGATCCTCCTACTACTCCTTCTACTGATCTTCCTACTACTCCTTCTACTGATCCCCCTACTACTACTGCTCCTACAGATCTTCCTACTACTCCTGCTACTAGTCCTCCTGCTACTGATCCTCCTACTACTACTACTCCTCCTGCTCTTTCTACCGCTCCTTCTACCACTCCTTCTACAAATACTACAACTCTTCCTACTGATCCTCCTACAAATACTACTATTGATCCTCCTGCTACTGATCCTCCTACTTACTCCTTCTTATGATCCTCCTCCTACTACCTTCTAGCTGCCTCCTTCTACTACTCCTGCTATTGATCCTGCCTACTACTCCTTCTATATGAGTCCTCCTACTACTTCCCTTCTACTGAGTTCTTGCCTGCCTACTACTACATCCTTCTATTGATCCTCCTACTACTCCTTCTACTGATCCCCCTACTACTACTGTCCTACTACAGATCTTCCTACTACTCCTGCTTAATAGTCCTCCTGCTAATAGTCCTCCTGCCTACTGATCCTACTTACTACCTCCTCCTCACAGCTCCTTCTACCACTCCTTTGGTTTGTATTAATAATGGGACGTTACAGTTTGGTGTTTGTATCTTGTCCTGATGAATGGGCTGGAGGAGACTTGCTCTAAAGGTAAGTCTGCTGTAACAGAGTGTTGGCTTCTGCATGAACTCTCATATATGTATTTACTATATTATCCAATACATATATTATACATATATTATACATATATCAATGAGCCAATATCCATTCATACCAGATTATAGTTAAATACAGTTATTAGTATTAGTGGTGGGCATAGATTAATTTTGAATCTAGCTTAATCTCACTGTAATTGTGGAATTAATCTAGATTAAAAGGTCTCACTCTTACTCACTATGTGTAAGTAATGACTAAGTCTAAGACCAGGGGCTCTCTCCTGTTGTATCACTGACTGCTTGAGAAAGCTGCTCTACTTTGATACTTGGTGATGTAAATAAATCATGTTCAATAAGATGTACTTATGTTTACAAACTGTTTATTTGGTTAAACTTGAATTTTGAAGTGTAAGCCTTGTGATGAACTGTTTACAGTCAGTAGCTTTGTGTCAATCAGTCCAAGCTCCATTTCTCCTCGGGCTTGCCTCGGTTGCACTCAAACAAAGTACTTTGATGACAATTCTTCCCCTGCGTTACATCAGTGCTTGACCCGACATCTGCAGCATTAGCTGAGGGATGGTTTGTGTTTAGGTGGTACTTGAGACTGGAAGAACCCCTACAGTAAACTAATTCCACATTGCACAAGGTGCAAAAAACCTTAGTCTTGTCGAGGTTTTCATTGGGAAGCTTCTTAGAAATGAATTTTCCCTTAAGCAAACCCAGCGGCTTTGTAGCTGCATCCATGTTAGCATGTCACGTTTGATGTGGTAATTCACAGTAGGCAGGTTTGAAGACTCGCCCCCCTACAGTATACAGTATACATCCGCTCTAAAATATCACAGTGAAAGTCATCATAGTTTGCGCAGTATAGAACCAGCTCCCAACCCAACTTTGAGAATAGATTAATGGCGAGTCTCACGTTAACGCAGCACATTAATGTCGATAACGGCCCACCACTAATAGTTACATATAGTCTGGAATAGTCTGTATATAGTTCTAGTCTGTATAAGTACTTCTTATTTACTTCATTTAATTTTTTTATTAAACTCAGAGAATTTCTGCGAAAAAGCCATTTTGAATGAATTCAGTTTCCCACGCACACCCATCGGCTGGTTTGCATATTCTGAGAACATCTGTGAACACACAAAGAGTAATGGTAAGTTTCTATCAACTGTTCATCCATCAACAGTCCCCTACTGTCTTCTCCATCCACCTGTCGGTCTAACATACACCCTCTCCATCCAGCTGGTAAACCACTGGCTTCCACCAGATGTTCCATCATAGACGGATCACCACGTTTCGATAGTCCACATGTCTTCCAGTGCGACCTGACCCTGAGTGACATACAACAAAACGTGAGAGTTACTGTGTTCCTAACGTAAACTGAAGAATGTCCAGGTCCATGTTGATCATTTTTTAGTTTTGGTGATTATGTTTGGATGTCTTTGTGTCTTAGCTCACCAGCCCAGCTGATTTAGAGTCGCTGGCGACCAGCACTCAGATTCTGACGTCCAAACCTGAAGAGCTGACGGCTGAAAACGTCACAGCAGCCGCTGAGATTGCCACACACTGCTGCTGTCTCCAAACGCCCACTGAGGTACAAACTATCACACAAAACCGAGGAAGAAGAAGAAGCTCCACAATCTCTATAAATCAGTATTTGTTCTGATTACATTACTTCTGATCAAAAACTAGTGAATCAACAGCTTTGCTAACAGCCAATCATCACCCAGGTCAGCAGCAGCAGCTAATCTTACTGACTAGTCCAGCAGCAGTCAGCCAGCTCGGCGTCTGTCTTTCAGCCTTTTATTTCACCAAGCTCTCACCAACTACTAAAAGTCAGTCCCAGATTTACTCTTGTCCGGCGGCTTCTTGCTCACTCACTCTCTCCTTTTCTCTTCTTAGCTTCCTCCGTCAGCGTCCTCTTCACTCTCTGCTCCTCTGCCATCATGTCCATGCTGTCACCTCGTTGACCGAGTGTTAATGTTTGATGTGAATGTTGATGCATTGCAGAGCGTCAGGGTGGCAGCGGTCGCTACAGTCAGTCAGCTCCTGAACTCCAGCACTGCAGACAACAGCCAGGAAACCAGTGCTACTCTGGGGTAAACAAAGTCCTTAAATCTCCACTAGCTCGTCTACATCTCATGTCTAACTGGGTAAAAATGTGAGATTGTAGCCCAATAAAGTTTCTTAAAAAAAAAAAAAATCACAGATGTGATGATACATCAGGATGATCTTGAAACTAAAGCTTTCTGGACTGTAACTCACCACATCTTGATTAATGTTGAGTGTTTTATCCTGTAAATGTATGTATTTATATTTTGGATATATTTTGTCCAGCCTCACGCTGACCCTGGACCAGCTCTCCATGAACCTCAGCCTTACTCTCAACACGTCTCAGTCTCAGGTGGTTCAACCAAACCTGGTAGTCCAGTCAGCACAGATCCCTGCAGCGGACACTCAGGGAGTCCAGTTCACGTCTCTCTCAGGTCAGTGTATGAAATCATCATCAGGTCACATGTTGAACAGGTCAAAGGTTAATGAACAAACACTGATCTCACTGTTCTGCTACAACAGCTTTGAAAACAGTCGACATGATGTCCGGGTTATCAAAGTCTGTAACCCGGCTACAGCTCATTCATTTCTGTGAAGCCTCATTATGGTTTTTATGATTTAAATACAGCCTGTTATTCACTGTTGCTTCCTGCTCGCTGTTTGTTCTTTATTTTATTGTCTTCCTCACATTCTTGTTTTCCCACGATTAAGACAGGTGCATCCAGGTGTTTTAAAGACAAACAGGAAGTTTTTGTAGTCCGGCTGCTGATTTGACCATGACACTGGACAACACCGCAACTTCACCAATCAGTCTGTCTCTGTGTGTTTAGGACTGTCTGGCAGTTTTGTTGCTGACAGAATTCAGCTGAACACGAACACGTCAACAGTTGGGGTAGATGATGGGTTCAGAGCCGATGCCCTGATATATGTACAATTCTCACCAGGTGAGTTCAAAAACACGTACCACTGTACGACACATTTCTGCTGACAAAACGAGCAGAATTGAACAGTTTTGAATGAATGTCAACACGTAAACTGTTTCTCTTGTGTCAGATGAAGCTGCCAGCGAGTCGCCAACAAATATCTCGCTGGGATTTGTCCTCTATCAGAACGACCGTTTCTTCAGGTCGGGGCGCTACAAGAAGCAGAAGGCCACCATCAGGGTTCTGTCGGCCAGTGTCAAAGGTCACAGCAGCGTAGTGCCGCAACACGTGGAGATGCTGTTCAGACCAAGTGTAAGAAATTGAAACACAATCTCTGAAACCAGCAGGAAGACCGTCGCATACTGAGGTGGTTTTCTTGACGGGTTTGGCTCCACTGTCACTCACATTGGTCCTTCCACAAAACTTCCTGTTTTCATTATTTATGATTAACTTTGATGACATGATAATAACGCTGAGTGTCAGTTATGGTTTGTTTTTCTGCCGGTGATAAATCTGTTGTTGATTTGTCACATCTGTGTCAGCTGTGTGCCAACAGAACTTCTCTGTTTACTCTTTAATATAATTTATAGACTCAACAGTTCAAACTAGAAAAACTTCCCTTAAGAGCCAGAACCTGGATCATGGTGGACGGACTCCGACTCTGTCAGTTCTGATGTTGGATTGTCTTCTCTCTCAGTGAAGCTTGAGGTTCATAGCTGTTCTGTGGTTTCAGAAGGTGAGCGGTACAACTTTGTTCGACTTTGCCTGTGTCTTCTGGAACTACACTGAGGGCGACTGGAGCACCACCGGCTGCTCAAAAGGAAACTCTTCAGATGAACTCCTCAGATGTTTGTGCAACCACACCACCAACTTCGCTGCTCTCTTGGTGAATATACAGTCAAAAATATTAGCCACGACCAAAACCACAATGTTTCCTGTTCCAAAAGAACAAAGACGAAATCTCTGCCAAGTCTGACCAACATATTGATGACATGCTGATTCCAAACCTTTCTCATGGTAGTTCCTAACAAGGTTGACAAACGTTAGCTTGTTCTTCCATCGCAGATTGTTCATCTAAACTTTGTTTGGCATGGACATTTGCTTTGGGTCATTGTCCTGCTGATAACCCAGTGGTGACGTAAAGCTCAACTGGCAGCAGGTCAAAGTAACTTTCTTCATGATCCCATGCATGTTCATGAACAAGGTTCTCTGTGGCTGAAGCAATAAAATGACCTCACATCGTTTTTTTCAGACTGAGCTCAGATTTGTGATGATGTGTTTCTGTTTCAGTCGTTCAGAGAGAATTATAAATATGCTGAAGCCCTCGACTGGATTTCCACCACTGGACTTTCGATCTCAATCCTGGGTTTGGTGTTATCGATCATTCATCACATTAAAGAGAAGTAAGAATTATGTTTGATAGAAACAATTTTATTCTATTTTGCACTAATTTAAACAGAAACAGTTTACTTTGCTAAGTTAGCACTTAGCATTACCATTTCACCCCTAGCCTAGCATTTGTTTAGTGCCTAAATTCCACCAGACTGGGCTGCAAAGTGGTCGCTGGAGTTATGCCCAGCTCGTTCAGGAGCATAACCAAAAAGGGAGCACAACGACCAGTTAAATTAACCATAAATTTATTAACAAACAGAACTTAAATGTAATCATAAGGAAACCAAAAGAGCTAACAGAGCACAACCAACCAAACCAAAACAGAACAAAACTCCACGGGGTGCCTGGAGGCACCAGCCACCCAGGAGGGAGAGGGATCAAGAGAAAGCCATCTTAGAAAAGCCATGCTTTTATAGATGAGCCACAGGTGAGATGAATCTCCCCAACGAGGTAGGAGGAGCACAGGCAGGGAACACCTACGAAGGGAGGAGCACAGACAACAACCAAAACACACAAAATGGCAGGGGCCATCACACCCCCTCCCATAAACACAAGACCCCACTAACAGGGTCTTGTGCAAAATTAACAGGGTGCACGGGAGAGTGCATCAGCTAATACATTATCACGACCCTTAATGTGACACACATTCAGAGTGTAAGGCTGTAAGAACAACAATCACCTCATAAGCCTACTATTGGCATTGTGCATGCTGCTCAGGAAGGTCAGAGGGTTATGATCAGTATAATGGTCACAGGCCAAGATGCACCAACATATACTTCAAAAAATTTCAGGGCCCAAATCAAAGCTAGAGTCTCCTTTTCAATTACTGAATAATTCAGCTGGTGACGGTTGAACTTACGTGAGAAAAAAGAGACAGGGTGATCAACTCCCTCCTCACCTTCTTGTAAGAGCACAGCTCCAGCACCAACTGCACTGGCATCCACCTGGATTTTAAAAGGTTTGTGGAAGACTGGAGCTGAGAGCACAGGAGCAGAGCACATCAAACTTTTCACACCTTCAAATGCAGCATGACAGTGAGGGGGACCAGTCAAAAGGCATATTTTTCTGCAGTAAGTTGTCAGTGGAGCCACCACAGTAGAGAAGTTGGACAAAAGCTACGATAATACCCCACTAAGGAAACGCATCAGCTCTTTTTTAGACACTGGGTAGTTGAGGATGGCTTCCACCTTTGCCTGCACTGGACGTACTTCACCCTGACCAACCACCTTACCCAGATAGGTTACCGTCGCCTTGGCAAACTCACACTTTGCTAAATTGACAGTTAAGTTTGCCTGGGTCAACCGGTCAAGCACTGCACACAAGCGCTGAACATGAGTTTTCCATGTCTCACTAAACACCACAACATCGTCCAAATAGGCTGAACACCCTGCTAACCCAGCTAACCCTTTTTCGTGAGTCGCTGAAAGGTTGCTGGAGCATTTCGGAGACCAAATGGCATGACAGAGTAAGAAAACAAACCCCACGGTGTAATAAATGATGAAATTTCCTTGGCCCTGGCTGTCAGTGGCACCTTCCAAAAGATCCAGTTTGGTCACAAATTTGGCACCACCCACTTGATCAATACAGTCCTCAATGCGAGGGAGTGGATAACAGTCAGGCTTGGTGGCTGCATTAACCTTCCTGAAATCTGTGCAAACTCTGTCTGACCTATCTGCTTTATCTACCACCAGACATGGAGAAGCCCAGCCTGAGCATGATGGTTCTGCCAACCCATGTTGTAGTAAATACTCCACCTCCTTCTCCATACGCTGACGCTTTTCCATTGGCAGCCTGTAAGCATGCTGTTTCACCGGCAAAGCATCCCCCACCTCTATGTCATGCTCGATCATGTTAGTGCGTGATGGTGTATCTGAAAAAAGAGACAAATGAGACTGCAGCAATTTCACCAGATCTTCCTGCTGAGTATCTGGAAGATAATTGAATTTACTGGAAAGGTCATGGAGATACTCTGAATTTTTAAGCTTCCCAGTCAAAATGGGCTCAGAGGGAACATCAAAATCATCTATAGAACCAGAAACAACTATAGCCACAGGCTTAGCAACACCATCACCTACAGGAAGTAAGTCACTATCTTTCATGGCAGAGGGAGACAAAAAAGATTTTAATAGGTTTACATGACACCACTGCACTTTCTTCCTTCTGTCGGGTGTGGCAATCAAATAGTCCCTGTCCGACATCCTGCTCTTCACTGTGTAAGGCCCACTAAATCTTGCCTGAAACGGTGAGCCAATCACAGGTAACAAAACCAAACTTGGTCCCCTGCCTCAAAACAGCCGGAACTCAGCTTTTTGGTCCAAACCTTCCTTCATTTTTCTTTGAGCAGCCACCAATATTCTTGTGAGCAGTAGCACAGGCAATGTACAGACGACGGCGAAAATCATTTACATAATCCAAAACATTCTCAGGCGGCGGCTCCTCAGGTTTCAAAAATCAAATCACCCCCAAGAACGGCTAACGGCCCCCGGACAGAGTGACCAAACACTAGCTCATTTGGACTGAACCCAGTACTGCTCTGCGACACCTCCCGTATTGCCAACAATAACCATGGCAGGCCTTCTTCCCAATCCTGAGAAAGCTCAGTACAGTAGGAACGCAACATAGATTTTAAACATTTGATGAAAACGTTCCAGAACCCCCTGAGACTCTGGATGATAGGCGCTGGAGACACGATGTTCAAACCCTCAGCTGTTTTAAACACCTGGGAAAAAGTACGGGACATGAAATTACTGCCCTGGTCCGTTGCACTACCTTTGGAACACCAAATGTTGAAATAAAGGAAGTAAGTGCCTTCAGCACTTGGTTTGACCTTATAGAACGCAATGGAAAAGCAGCAGGATAGCGTGTACTCTTACACATCACTGTTAACAGGTACTGGTTACCCATTTTTGTGAACCACAACCAGGGCAAACTACATGGACTTCACCAAAGAGATAAGCAATGAGTCACACAGTACACAGCCACAGAGAGAGATTGAGTGATCAAGGAGCGCCCCCTCCTAGCTGCCTAACTCAAACTACCTAACTGCACCCTAGTCTTCATGTGCGTACTGGCGGCGGGTATTTATGCACCTTAAAACCATATGTATTGGGGAAGACATTTGTCCCAGCCATACTTGGGGGTGCTCCTGAGACAACTGCTGCTAACCGCACGGACAACACACAAAAATAACAAACAGCCCTGCAACACAAAAAACAGAGCAACCCCTCCTTATGAGAGAACTGTCACTACCAGCCTACATGAGGGACAAAACTGCTCCAGCCACAACCTCCCTACAGCCGCACACAGCGCAACCTAAAGCCACTACTCTCTTGAATGCAGGACAACAAAGAGCACCACACCATTTACCACCCCCCTGGTTAACACTACAACTAAAAAAAAAAAACAAACCTATTGTGAGCCTCCCAATTTACTGCCACCCAAGTACCAACATTGACACTCCCAAGTTCAAAATCGGACGAGCCCCCACTTGTTATGCCCAGCTCGTTCAGGAGCATAACCAAAAAGGGGAGGACCACAACGACCAGTTTAAATTAACCATAAATTTATTAACAAACAGAACTTAAATGTAATCATAAGGGAAAACCAAAGAGCTAACAGAGCACAAACCAACCAAACCAAAACAGAACAAACTCCACGGGGTGCCTGGAGGCACCAGCCACCCAGGAGGGAGGAGGGGATCAAGAGAAAGCCATCTTAGAAAAGCCATGCTTTTATAGATGAGCCACAGGTGAGATGAATCTCCCCAACGAGGTAGGAGGAGCACAGGCAGGGAACACCTACGAAGAGAGGAGCACAGACAACAACCAAAACACACAGAATGGCAGGGGCCATCACAGAGTTGACTGATTTTCAAAATAAAACATCCTGTGCAGACTACAGACAAAATGTAGCTACGCCACTTCCAGGCAGAGGAGTCAGAATATTTCAGTCATATCATAACAAGTTAACACTTAAAGTCAAACTAGTCTGAGAAAAATGAAACTCAAGTTTTTCTTTAATTGTTCTGAAACTTTCTCTCTCAGCTTCAACAGAAACTCTCGTGAGCGACAGAACAACCAGATCTCACAGATCGCCTTGCTGTGTATCTACATCAGCCTGCTGGCTTCATCAATTACCTTCCTCTCCGGAGTCGGCAACTCCAGCAGACAGAACAATGCTCCAGTCGCGCTCAATGCTCAAAACCAACTCCATCCCTGACTCTGATGAGCGCGTGGAGCCAGACCACGGCTCGTGCTCTGCGGTGGTGGCTCTGCTTCACTTCCTCCTGTTAGCCACCTTCATGTGGAGCAGCGTGTACACCACTCAGCTGGTTCTGCTGATCCGGACGATGAGTCGCAGTCTTCCTCCATACTGGAAGAAACTGAGCCTCGCCATAGGATGGGGTACAAGACGCGAGCTTGGTGGTTTTCATACGCTATGATATTATGTTATATACGGGAACCACACATGTAGAGCATGTAAACATTATTTTAGACCATTAAAGATAAGTTCAGACAATTTTTTAAAATTTACAACAGAGTGAGGCGAGCTGTTTCACCTGGTTTCCAGTCTTTATGCTAAGCTAAGCTAATCAGTCTAACTTCCTGTTTCCTCTCAGGAGTTCCAGCCATTGTCATGGCGATCACACTGGGAGCCACATACCGGGTCGACAATCCTCTGGGATATCGACAGGAGGAATTGTGGGTCCATTAATGTCTTTATTGTTCATCACCATTATCTTCATCACCACCGTCATCTTCATCACCACCGTCATCTTCATTACCACCGTCATCTTCATTACCACCTTCCCTTGTTTTTGTTCAAACTTGTAGTTGTTGGCTCGCATCTCTCGATGAGTCCAACAGTTTCATTTTGGGAAGCCGATTTTTGGAGGTTTCCTGGTCCCAGTCAGTCTCATTCTGATCTAACAATGTGATTTCTATTGGTTCTGGTTTCTTCTGACAACCATGCAGGACCGACTCGAACCTGAAGAGGTAATGGCTGAAAAAAGATGAGTTGAGAAATTCATCAAACAAAGTTTGTATGTTTTCTTAAATTCTTGTCACTGCAGCACCAGTCATACATCTTTGAAGAAGAAGTTCCTGATCAGTTTCTTCTCTCTGGCGGTCCTCCTCGGTCTGTCCTGGACTCTGGGCTACCTGGTGCTGCTCACTACAGGATACACCCCACCTGATCTTCAGCATTGTCCTTCTGCCTCTGTACGACCACACAGGTGTGTTTGTTTTATTTCCCAGGTCGGTCCACACATGAGGTGGAGCTCTTTGGGTTCACTGCAGATCTCTGAGGGTTTGTTTGCTTTTGTGTTTCAGGGCTTTCAGATATTCATCCTGTTCACAGCCAGAAAGCCGTCCTTCAGAGCTGCCGTGTCCCGGTCCATGGAGTATGTGTCAACCATCAGGATCCAGCTCAAAGACCAAACATACAGCCTGACCAAGAACTCAGGTTCAAAGGAGTAGCTCCGAAGTCTACAGAGATCTGAGACAAAGACCAGATCACCTCCGACACCATAACCCTGCAGGAACTCTGAAGACGGCGTGATGGTGGATTTTTGTATGAATGCAGATCACAACACATGAAACTGCCTGATGTTCTTTCAGAATAAAACATCTAGAAGAGAGAAACTCTCCTTCAAAGTAAAACTAAATGTGAACAAACTCAATTTGGAAGCAGCCAACACTCTCTGTCCCGGATGGACCGCACAGACACTGGATCCAACTAGAGAACTACATTTCTCAGAATCACCCAGCAGAAGCCTGAAGATTGAAAAAGAGAAGAAGAAATTAAAAATTAAAGCTAATCATTTATGTTCATTTATGAGTTTTTGGTACAATGCAGTGACACTGTTTGCCGCCAGGTGGCAGAAGTACAGTTTTAATACAAAAGACACAATTCTAAAAATACACACACACACACACACACATATATAAAAAAATTCTAAATGATGACGTTTTATTTATTAGAGTTGTTATTAATCCATTAAGTTTAATAATCTCCTTTATTTTCTTTTATTTTTACATTTTTATGTTTGAGTCAGCTGATATACGTATCTATAATATAAGTCTGTATAAACTTTTTTTAAATTATAAATATTTTTATGTTTTGTTATTTAGTTTAGTTTGTCTGAAGCTACAGCAGGCAGCCTGTTAGCTTAGGCATTACCACTGATAATAATCACTGCTTACAGAATTTAATGGTCTGTGAATGGTTTAAATTGGTCTTATACTGGTTGTTTGTGAATAGTTGAATAGTTAAACTGGTAACACTGTGACCATGAGTACTGGTTCAACTGGTGCTCAGTTTGAGGGACGTGAAGCACATGAGCCACTAGAGGGTGTCCAAACTCCAGACAAAGAACTGCTTTCAAAATCCAGCAGCGATGCAAAGTAACTAAGTACATTTACTCTTTAACCATTTACTTGTACATTGCAGTACTACAGTATGTCTGTCTGTCCAACTCAGTGAACACACCAAGTCCAAAGAGGACATTTGATTTGTTCACTGTGAGCCCACGTCAGTATTTAGAGTTTTTACTTCATATGACAGGCAACTGCATCCTGAAGCATGCCGTATTTGAACTAAGCTAACAGATTAAACAAAAAAATGGTGAATTGGACTTTAACTCTGCAGCTTGTGTGAAGGCTGAAAGATCAATAATACTCGATAAATCTTCCACAACTTCCCGTCCAAATGACTTCAGTTATTAAAAGTGTTTCCAGAGTGAAAGACAAGAAAAAAATCCATGTGGATTGACATGTGGAAGAAAAAAAATGATTTCCATGGCAGCTGTTGGTCTGTCCAGAACTTTAATCAGAGCTGCTTCAGCTGATCCAGAGTCTGCTGATAAATTACTTTTTGCAGATTGGAGGATTTTAAACTAAACCTACAAAAGATTTGAGGAACCAGTTAGCAATGAGATACTAGCTAGTCATAGCTGGTGCATTTACCGGCGTGGACATTGTTGATTCAGTGGATGGTTGCTTTGGTGTTGAGTGGTTGTTTCCAGGTGGTTGCTAAGGACTGTCCAGACCACACCTAAACCTTTAATGGGGCAGTTGCTCGTGTCGCCAACTCATCAGAAACCTCTTTCGTGATGATTCCCCCACAACAAAACATTGCACTGTAGGCGCCCTTTGGTTGTGGACGTGCAGGGCTACAGCTTCGGCTGTGGAGGTCCTACAGTATAAACTGAAGCGTGGGGTCACTGACCCAGCAGCAGTATTGGACAAGTTGGGAGATTTGGGTTGGCATCAAAACTGTCTGCTGGTTCTTAAGTAACTCCTGAGGGCCGTTATGGGGTTTAATAAGGGGCCGCCAGGGGCTTCAGAGGGGGTTTTAGAGGTTTGCAGTGGTTATGTTGGCTAGTAGGCAGTTATTTGCCTTTTATTAGGTTGTTCAGACACAACATTTCCAGGTAATGGGGCCTGTTGAACGGCTGTGTCTTTTCATGCATTAACATGCACTTTTGCAGGTATTTGTGATCTTTTGACAGTTGTTGAGCATTATAAACCTTCTCTGGTGTTTTAGGAGTTGGTTGTGAAGGCATCGTAAGCTGATATATGTTTGCTGGGCTTTCCTGAGAGGTTCCAGGTGAGTTCTTTGGGTGTCACGGTGGTTGATTCTTGCACTAGACGTCAGAGGTTTTACATGTTTCTGGGTGGTTAAAATGGATTTACTGAGGCATCGTAAATCTCTGCTGCTCAGGTCGTTTTGGACAATTTTTGGTGCTGCGTTCACTTTCCATTACATCAACAAGTCCAACAGAATCTGTGTTTCTATGGAGGGACTTATTTACTTGGCACCAGCATGGGTCAAGCTGGAGGACTTAATCGATGCTCATGGCTAATGTTAAGTGGGAACTCCTCATTCATGGGAAATAAATGCATCATCGACCACAAGTTCTGTTCACTATCAGAACGAACCCAACAAAACCAGCACAGCAGGAATTATGTAAACATTTGGCCCAGATGTGTAGAGTTTGGCTCTTCTCAGTTGCCGTAACAGCTGTACACCACAGCACAGTCATTTTTTAAAAACGAAGCAGCAACAATGGTGTTTTATATCTTTTTTTCATTTGGCTGCTGTTGTCGTCTCTTTGCGAACTGTGTGGATGGACTGACTCATCCTCGACTCACCAAGCGCTCTAACATCCACTCCGGTCCAACAAATGCAGAGAAAACCTTTTGTAAGCAGAGCCGGATTAAAGGACAGCAGCTGCACGTTACACATGTCAGAGGCTTCATGTCCATGCCGTGAACACCAAAACAACAAGTGGAAAATCAACAAAACAAGGCTTAAAGATGTAGGGCGCGGTGAGTCAAGGTTTTCGGACTGAAAGTAGAATCTTGGCTGGAGTCACATCTCTCTCTAACGAGATTAGTTCCTGGTTATGTCGCCCAACTTGAGTCAGGAAACCTCAGAGAGAGAATCCCCCATCACAAATCAAACACATCAGTCATCAAATGAAAACAGATGACATTACTACGGCAATGGCTGCACTGCATCCAAAAAAGAAGAAGAGGACAGGAGGTCTTCCATGTTCTCGCTGGATTCTAATTATTGCTGAGTTAATGATCCTTGTTTTGTAGTTACGGTCCAGGTTTGGGTGTTTTCTGCGTGTTCTCCATCATGACTCATCAGTGAGGCGGGGTCTGACCCCCTGTCAGGGTTTCCCGCTGACTCACTGTTTGGCTCTCTCAGTCTGTTTGTTTTGAATTCTCAGAACCAGCTGCAGGAGATCCACGATGGACCAGCAGCCCCCAGAACATTTCCCACAGAACACTGAGGAGGATGACCTGGTTGGCCTGTCAGCCAAATGCTAACATGCTAATCCTAAATGACGCGTGACAACATGGATGCCAAAAAAAATCCAGTTAGCTAATGAGTTTGTAAGATGGTTAGGTAGTTAGATAATCAGTTAGTTAGTTTAGTACTTTAGCATCGATGACGCAGTCTTGAGTTTTAAGGGAACATGTAGGTTGTCCCCTTCTGTTAATTAGCTAGCATGTAAACGAATGCAGATCTCCCTCCTGATGTGAACCCTGTGCTTCAGGGTGGTTTGTTTCCTCTGGGGGGTGTAGAGGCGGGCGGGTGGGGACAGTTGTAGAGTCTGGAGCAGATTAAAGCTCCTCAGATCGGAGATCTGCTCTGACTGGAAGCAGATGTTGGGGAGTGGAGTGGACAAGGGTTTTCCTCATCCGTTTCAGACCAACGTGAAAACAATGTTTCTCTCTGAACATTTATGTTTGTCTCTGAATGTTTATTTGTTTGTCTTTAAACATTTGTTTGTTTGTCTCTGAATGTTTGTTTGTTTGTCTTTGAACATTGTTTGTTTGTTTGTCTCTGAATGTTTGTTTGTTTGTCTTTGAACATTTGTTTGTTTGTCTCTGAATGTTTGTTTGTTTGTCTTTGAACATTGTTTGTTTGTTTGTCTCTGAATGTTTGTTTGTTTGTCTTTGAACATTTGTTTGTTCGTCTTTGAACATTGTTTGTTTGTTTGTCTCTGAATGTTTGTTTGTTTGTCTTTGAACATTGTTTGTTTGTTTGTTTGTCTCTGAATGTTTGTTTGTTTGTCTTTGAACATTTGTTGTTTGTCCTCTGAATGTTTGTTTGTTTGTCCTTTGAACATTGTTTGTTTGTTTGTCGTCTGAATGTTTGTTTGTTTGTCTTTGAACATTGTTTGTTTGTTTGTCTCTGATGTTTGTTTGTTGTCTTTGAACATTTGTTTGTTTGTCTCTGAATGTTTGTTTGTTTGTCTTTGAACATTTTGTTTGTTTGTCTCTGAATGTTTGTTTGTGAAAATAAATGAAGACCACTGTCATCATTATTTAGCACTTCCTGTTTGTCCTTGTGGATGTCCAGATGTTCTACGGGTTATAAGAAGTGTTTTTAATCTGTGATGAAAGATTCATGGAGGTTCTTTCATGCAGGTCATCAGATATAAAGACGGAGGAGTCATCAGATCAGGGTTTTGAAGGATCTTCTGTGAGCTCTGCTTTGGTCTCATTCAGATGAAAAACACCAGCAGATGTCTGTTGGGGAACACTGATGAGTTTTCAGGCAGATCTCTCCGTCTTGTTGCGACATTTCCTGTCTAGCTGTTCGAGGTCGTGTTTCCAGTTCCCCGCTGCCTGTTTACTGCTTCACTGATTAATGATGTGTGTGTTTGTTGGTATGTGGGAATCTTCATACATGTTCCCGTGTGTCCTAACCCAGCTCTCAACTCTCAGCCAATCAGCTCTGTGGCTCAGACCTGCCAGGACCAATAAGCGGCAGCGTTTTCCAGGCCGATCCCGGCTCTGTGAAATGCGGTGGCGGTTTGGATGGAGGCCCCCGGTTTGTCGAAGGCCTCCCTGGCTGCAGAGCGCTCCGAGCTGTAATCTAATTTTTCTCTTTAATGATGGTGATGAGAGCAGCAGAGTGGAAACATGTGGAGAGATGAGCGATGAAAGGATGAACATCCATGAAAAGAAAGGAAGACGCTCCAGGACAATCTGCAGTCCCATCACAGATAGGAGGCTCCAAAGTCAAAGTTCACTGCTGAGGACAGACGAACACCAAAGTATCAAGTTCAGTCGACTTCAGGGCCTTTCTGCTGAGCGGCCTTCAAACTACAAAACGCAGAGTCACCGCAACTTTTGAGTTTATCAGCTATTGACATTAACGAGCTGCAGCTCCACTAATTAAGATCCTAGGGGCTGAGGCTTGAGAGAGAGAGAGGGAGAGAGGGAATAACGCGGGAAAAGCTCGGATTCGAATCTGCAGCAAGAACTGAGCCTTCACATGAGGCGGCTGCTCTACCAACCGAGCTAAATGCCGTTTGGAGTTTCTTTTTGAGTTAATTAACCGCTGCTAACTGAATCTGCAGTAAAGTAAACAGAACCCTTTATTTTGAAAGTCTAACCAGATGTTACATATTGTTGTTTTGTTACCAGACTGCATTCATTGTGTACCTCAACTCATCTTTCAGCTCTGTTTTGGTCTCTCGTTGATGAATCTCATTTTCTTTGTTTGTTTCATCATTGTTGCTCCTGGAGGTGGATGGTGACGTCGAGCTGCTGGATTTCAGGTCCAGCACTGGTTCCACATGATAAACTGAAGAATGAAGCATTGGATCGTGGTCTCCTCACAAATCTCTCCCCTTAATGTGGAGTCCAGCCTTTCCCCCCGTTGGCCCTGCCAGCGATCGGCGAGAATCTGTGCACCGATAAATCCCAGGAATCAAACAGCGGGAGGTCTGAAGCATCTGGACATGCTCCTCTGGACTCCGTCAGCCTCGCAGAGTGTGGTTCAGCTCATCACAGAGGTTAAAGAAACATGGAGGAGACCTGAGCTCCAAACGCCACAGGCGACAGAACCGGGATCCAGGCTCAGCACTTCAGTTTCCAGCAGGAGGAGGTGAAGAAGCTTTGACTTGATTTCTCTTCATGAATGCTGCCCTGCATGTGATTTATAATTGTGTGAGTCGACGGGTGACAATGGCATGAACTCATCATCATCATTGTTTTCCAGCATGTGTTCGTCTTCATTA
Source organism: Nibea albiflora (assembly GCA_014281875.1). NCBI lineage: Eukaryota > Metazoa > Chordata > Actinopteri > Sciaenidae > Nibea > Nibea albiflora. The sequence continues at coordinate 15,583,919 of CM024812.1, forward strand.
ACCTCGTCAGGTGATATTCGCCGCCGCTCAGTTGGAGCGATGACGCCTCCGCTGGTCACTGGACAGGAACGTCCTTCTTGTTTTGAATCACCTGATCAGAGCAGACGAACTGTAACAATGTTAAAACAACGTACTCTGATTACACTGAAATCTGTCACAAATATTTTAATTGTTTTGTTGATGAGTTTATTTAGAGCCGTGTGTTAGCTTGGTCGATGGAGCTATGCTAACAGTTTCCCACTGCTTACAGTCTTTATGCTAAGCTAGGCTAAACATGTCCGCCGCTTCCCATTGGACATCAGGCGACATGTGACTGACGTGATTATCGAGGAGCTTGTCAGCTGATCGGTCCTTACAGGTTTCTAACAGCAAAGCAGCAAAGAATACTTCAGGCCTATCAGGTAGTATACACAAAAATACTGCATACTAAAGGTACTGTTCAGTACAGTTTTTGTACTGCAGTACAGGACAGGAGTGAATAGACTCTACAGACTGATTGGCTGCCTGACGGTTACATAAGTGCTCTCCTCGCAGGGGTTTTCCTCTCTTTAATGAGAACCAGATCTGGACCTGGTCTTTAAGCATCTATTAAACATACAGCGAGCTCACGTGAGGCCCCGTACGTTCCCGGGCCCTCCGAGACGGCCAATTATATTTTAAAAGAGCTTTTTGAACTAATTCTTCGAGCTGTAAACTTCTCTGCGGGTTGTTTTGCACGGTGAGTTCTCTGGCAGGAACGTTTACTGCCATCACGTCGGCGTGCTGTCAGAGAACAACAGTCCACACACAAACCTCCACATAAACCGCTCGTCCCCGCAGGCCCAGAGCCTTCGATTAAGATCATCCTCGTGGGACTTAGAGCCCACTGACGGTCACATCCAGCCTCTGCTCAAACAATCAGCTTTTCTTCTGGCCCAGTGCCGTGTCTGTTTAAGTAATCAGGTTCCTGGACCCGGCAGGGCCGGTTTGGATGGCCCCTGGTGGGAGATCCGGGGGCCAGCGCTGATTAAGTGATGTCTTTTGGAAGAGATGGTTCGGTTCAGGTTCAGCCTTTTGTTTGAAATTCAGAGGAAAATCTCCATGAGAGCAGATGGTGAACAGACAGAGAAGCGGCCGACACTCAGACCAACACCAGAGTCTGTGACTGAGGGGATGGGTTCTTGATGGGTTGTTAATATGTTGCTGATATGTTGTTGTGGTTCTGTTGGACCTAAAGTATGAAAACAAGAATTCATGAAGTCCATATTTATCCTGCAGTATCTGACGCATCAACATTATGTAATCTGTTTTATGACAGAAATGTTCCAACATGTGAACATTCAGTTTTTATAATCTGCAGATGAATCAATAATCTGGAGTTTGTCTGTAAATATATTCTAGTGTTTTATTTTGAAGGGCAGGAATGAGAAGTATGTGAGCTGTGATTGGCTGCACAAGGTCGTCTTTAATGATGGAGGTCACTCGCTGTCCGACATGCAACCTGCAGACTGTCAGAAAACACCACAGAGGAAGAAGGACTCCAGCATGCATCTTGGATTCAAGGACAAATGCACCAGAACCTGGACATCGCACTGGCCCATCCTGGATTATGTAACTGGTTTTGATGGATACCAGCTCTGTGGTTCAAGGACAGACGTCGTCTCAGGTTCTTTCTACACATGGACTTCCTCCTGGTCCACGTGTTGGGGGGTGAAGGGAGCTCTGCTGGTCTGGTTTTTGTCCAACACCTCGTCCAGCTTCAGCAGCAGGAGAAGTTCTGTCTGAAATATTCATGTCTTCACACCAGAACCTGACGCCTAATTCATGTTTGGTCATTTCAGGACATGTGGAGGGTTTATGAAATACAAGAACTGAAAATGTATTTTTATGCAGACAATGAGTGAAAACAGAGTCATGACCAACTGAGAATAAGATACAGTTTGACAAACTATGTGAGCTACAGTGTTTCAGTACAGATCTGTAAAACTAAAAATGATTATTGTTTTATTTACAGATGTTTAATCTCTGTTATGAATTTGAGTTTATTTGATTTATCAAAACCACCAAAGAAGAACAACTCCGGTTTGACCTCAAACTACAAACTCAATGTAATTCAGGGTGCTTTTCAATTTGCATTTTTAGCAATGTTTCCATCATAAAGTCTGTAAATGACCTCAGGAGTGTAACGTTATTCCCTGTTTGTGCTCGAACCTGAAAAATGACTTTGTGTGTTTGTTGGTCCAGATTCTGGAGTGAAGGTGACAGATGGGAGGAAAATAGTTGAATGTGGACTTTAAGGATCAAACTGTAACTTGGTAACTGAAGCAAAACAGTGAATATTGAAAGTTGGGGTGAAAACAGATCTGAACAGTTTTCTTTCCATCTCTGTGCAGTTTTGGACTTTTTATTCTGCCGTCTGGAGAATAAAACAAAGCGCCAACGTGACATCAATCTTTTCATTTCAGTGTTTCTGCAGGCCACGTGTGACATAACAGCTTCTTCTTTTTCCTCCCGACGCCTACCATTATCTCCACCTGCATCTACACCAACACTCACAAATCCACTCCATGTGTGCGTTGACAAGCTGATAATTCTCCGTTTCCCTCAGTTGTCCTCCTCTGGTTCACATTTTCAGCCTTTCAGTTTCAAAGTATTCAAAGCGGACTGATGTCCACACCACCATCAGGTTAAAGCACGAAGACGCTACATAATGAAATGTTGACTTTCTGTCAAACAGCTAATAAAATACATCAAAACATGAATTAATTCAAAGTTTAACTTCTATGTGACTCGTCACATCATTTCCTGTTAAAGAGTTTGACCTTTGACCTGCTGTCCGTTCAGGAAAGTATAAGTCAAGACTTCATGTTCAGAGATTTGATGAACATTCAGAGAAACATTATCTAAAACTGTGCTGATGCATAAAAAGTAACAAGAAGAGGAAAATTAAGTCATGATCGCAGCAGTGGTTGTGATAAAAGACAAACTAAAGATGCAAGCACTTCTTCAAGCAGTTGAAGAAGGTTGACAAAGGTTGTCTAGCCCTCTGAGGCAAAATGTGTTTTGTGACTTTGGGCTATACAAATAAAATTTGATTTGATTTGACTTGACAAGGAAAACTATAAAGCATCATCTCAGTTTGAGCAGAGCACAGTCTGATTTCAGGATTTATCTGATCCATGTGTGTCAGACTTGACTCTTTCTCAGCTGACCGGAGGAAAGAAGACAAGAAAAACATGACAGAGGTTATCTGAGGTCAGTTTGAAGCCTTCATGCCAACAATGAGACAGATTCAAGTTCAGGGTCAATGAACTCCACCAATGAACTCCTCCATTGTCCTCCTCCGTCCTTGACCGAAACGCTGACCAGAAAACAAAACACTGAATATTTTGGCGAAGAGATCACGACAACTTCTCGTCAAAGAGATTAACCACAACTCATCACCAGTAATGGAAGTTATCAATCTTCAAGCTTTTGCCTCAGCAGAGTCCGGGATTCCACCCAACTCAAACAGCCCTCATCCTCCCCTTGTCCTTCCCTCATCCTCCCATGTCCTCCCTCTTCTCTCCGTTAAACTGAGCCAACACTGATTTTCTAAAACAAGGGAATCCCAGGCCAGATGAGTTCAGAGGAGGAGCGGGAGTTCCTCTGCATCATAAGTCATCTGTCAGAGAAACTCGAGGGAGGAAGACGACAAAGAGAGAAATGAGGGAACAAAGAGGGAAACATTTGGACTCCAGATCAGGAACTTTAGAGGAGACCAGGAGGACCATAAACCTTTTCAACACTGCTTCAACATGTGTTACAAAAGCAGAGCTAAGAGTTGATTGATTCAAAGACACAAAGACAAATTAAGTCCCTCCAAGTCTCTGCAAGTCACAATGCAAGACAGGTAAGACCAACAAGACTACCAACACCAGATCAGTTGATGTCCCACATGATGACCAACAAGTCCCAAATGAAGTCTGTTAGGTCCCATGTCAAGACTCACTGAATCACTGTAAAAACAATTAATAAGTAAACGTGCAAAGGCCAATAAGTTCGTGCAGGGCCGGCAGCATGGAGAGGATCAGTGGAAAAGCAATGTTGAACAGATAAATGATGCACAGAGGACACCGTTAGAGCCAAGACAGGTTCAGGATGGCAGGCTGTGGACAGGTGCAGGACCTGAGGATGATTCAACCACAGAGCGGCCTGTGGACTCAGCTAACACAAGCTAATGTTAGCTTAGCAATGAAGTCCGCTAACGTCCACAACATACGAACAAACAACACAATGACATATATAATGTCAGCTGATTCATCTGGCTGTAACTTGATGCTTGCTAATGTTATCGCTGACAAAAACTCGAGTTCAGCTAACATGATCATGCTAACATGTTGAGTTTAGTCAATGATAAATGACGTATCATACAAAGTAAAGGTGGCGCTAATGAGCCGAGAGCTAACACACTAACTAAAGCTAAGCTAAGGGTTAGCTGGCTGGCTTCATGGAGCTAACGGTCCAGATAACGTAATAGTAATGTTATGTTAAAGTAATAGGTGTCGAAGAGTTCTGATGTGTCTGGATCAGTTTGAGTTGAATGGTCTGTTGGGTTCTGTTGTTCTGGGTTCTTCCTCCCTGTGTTGTTGTCGAGCAGATGTTTGTGATCTTTTGGTTTCTCAGCAGTCGTAATGAGCTGAACACTCTGGAGGTCTTTGAGGAGTGCAAACACGTCGTGAACTGTGTTTATGTCATCACATCCAAGTTCTGGTCCACTCTCCCGCTCGCCAAGACCAACATTGAAAGACAATTACCCAGAACCCCCCTGCCCGGCCTCAGAGCAAGCCGTTCCAAGAATGATGGAGCAGGTGAAGTGTTTCCCGGTGACTTCCTCCAACCCGTGAGTTGATCAGCAGCATCGGGTTTCAGCGAGGCGCTCGGCCTCATGTGGACTGGGTTGGGTTTTCAGGTTCAGTCCCTGACAAGACTAGATTAATGAGCAGACGCTCTGCTTCAAACAGGAAACACAATCTGAATAAAAACGACACGAGGGGAGCACAAGTCAACAAAGAGGAAGTACAACGACTGCTAACGAGGACCTCAATGTCTTTGAAGACCAAAGCTGTTTTAAATTTTCAAGATTTCCAGGATTTTCCCAGGCAGTCCTTGAAGGTTTTGATGTTACATAAGTGGTTCTGCTCTCGTGAACGTGAAGCCAGCAGAAAGTTTTTATATGATGCGGTCCAGAAAATCAAACAGAGAGAGTTTATGTGTGTCACATCATTTCCTGTGTTTAACTGCCATGAAGCCGTTTTCTCCATCAGAGTTCACTGAAGACAAAAACATGTTAGGTTACATACATGTTGATACAATCTTCCACACATGATGTTCGACTCACTCTGAGTTTGATCAGCTGAATGCTTATCATTTTATTTCATGTCCAGACTGTCTAAAAACCTGGACGTAGTCTCTGTGACGTCCCCGCAGACTGTCTAAAACCTGGACGTAGTCTCTGTGACGTCCCCCGCAGACTGTCTAAAACCTGGACGTGGTCTCTGTGACGTCCCCGCAGACTGTCTAAAACCTGGACGTGGTCTCTGTGACGTCCCTGCAGACTGTCTAAAACCTCAACGTAGTCTCTGTGACAGTCTTTGGTCTTTGGAGCATTCATGTTGTTATATAAGTGTGAAATTTCAGCGCTGTGCTTTTATTCTGACGAGATTTCCTGCTCTTATTTTCTTAGTTTTTTTCCACCAGTTGTCATGACGACTGCCTTGTGGTTTCACAGGAACGTCCCAGCAGTGGCGGGAAAAAGTGATGTAATCTGTCACATGAGCGCTGCGGTTTAATTCATGACACTTTTTAGGGGAGCAGAGGGGGTTTGTGGGAAACATGAGGCTCCCTGAATGCTCTCCTCTGGCAGTTTAAGACAAGAGCGCTGCAGCAGCTTCAAATCATGTGACCTCTGACCTCACCAACAAACTAACATCCATAAATCACGAACACTCAGAGCAGAGCTCACCTGAAGCCTCACCTGAAGCTCACCTGTCAGGATTTCAACTGCTGATCTGAGTTGAGTCATTCACACCAGCTGCTAACTGCTAATTCAGCTACCGCACGGACACCATGTGGTTTGTTTACATCTCCTGAAGCATTATGGGACATCTGTGGCCATCTATGATTGATTACTCAGTGATCCTGAGTTTTTTAATTCATCAGTCATAGTCAGCCCATTTGGAGGCGGGGCTTCAGCTCAGAGGCCTTAATCATTTTGTGTATTTTTTTATATTTAATGAATATTTGTTGACTTTGGGCTCAGCTCTGGTTCTGGATCTGTGCATTACAGTTTGGAACTGATCCTGGACCTGTTTCTGGTTCTGATTTGAGGCTATTTTGGTGCTTATATTTATGCTTATTTATGCTATTAAGTCTTAGCATGCTCTGGTAAAAAGTGTTACGGTGCTCAGACGTGTTTCACTGAAATCAAAACCAGAAGACGTTTGTGTACAAAACAAATCAAACTTCTTTATTGTTGAAAATATAACAGCCTCCACGTCATGGTAACAAACATCCCGCTCTTTATAATGATGCATGAGTACAGTCAAGGCTCCGGAAGAAACTAAAGGCGCGCAGTACACCTTCCATCCAATCAGAAGCAAGAGAAACAGTGACGCGTTCCTGAGTGGCGGGGGCCAGGGCGGGAATTAACTGAGTAGCCACTTAGCATGCTTAGCACGTTAGCTTGTAGCGCTGATCCAGGAATGCTACCTTCTTCTTCTGTGACTCTTTTAGCTGCTAAATTCCCGCAGAAGAATGAATGCATGTACTCGCTGTGCCGTTAGCTTCTAGCCCTGCTTTAGCATAAGCTAAGAAGAAGAACGCGTCATGGTACAGTCAGAGAAAAAAGGCTGAAGGAAATGCATCTGCAGAAATGTACTAAAAACATACATATACACATAAATACATTTCTGTTGTGCAAACTGCAGCTGAAGAAGCTTCCGGCATTGGCTGGTTGAAGGCAGCAGAAGGCAGCTCGCTTTAGTACGAGACGCGTATGACACAAACCGTGACCATGTGATGTAAAAACATCAGAGCTTTATCATGTTTTATCATTTATATAAACTGTCCACATTAAACAGCTGATATCTGACGCTAAAGGCCATTAGCTCATGGCACTTAGCGCTTTACGAATCCAGAAACTTGTTTGTTTGGTTGTAGTTTTGTTCTGTAAAGTTTGAGTTAGGTTTCCTGTCGGGGGTCAACAGTCGGAGGTTAATGTACATGACATGAGGCAGAAAAATCGCAATATCGAGCAAGTTGATCACACGTACATGTTCTCCACACGGAGCAGCTCTTTGGACGCTGCTGGTTATGATGCGAGCGTGAAGTGTCTGCTTGGCGGTTGACCGACTGGGAACGCAAATCAACGGGAAAGAGCCGCAAATAAACAAAACGCTGGAGGAACATCCCAATAACTCCCGTGACTCCTCCTCGCCTGTCGTGAAGAAATGTAACCTTTTTGATAAATAACATCTCACAAGTTATGAAAATAGTATCCAGGGAGCCAGCTTCCCATTATTTCAACACAAAATAAAATATATCTAGCGTGAGTCTGCCACCCCCCAACACTGCAGAGGGCGACCAAACTTCCACGCATCTTCCTGTTCTTCTACCAGTTTAGCCTTGTTGCTTGATAAATAGTAAAGATGAGGCATGTTTGCTATTACATAGTTTTAAAAAATGCTCTCTCGTCACTAATTCCCTGACGATTATGTCCTGTACATGTTTTACAGCACTGGGTAAGGTGAGGCACTTCAGAGGTTTGTAGGGACCGCTGCTTGTTTGTCACCATCCCAGCCTGGCTGACGGTTCCTCTCCGGGCTTCTCCGAGCACGACTCCGATCTGTGTTCACCATTTGCCGGGGATGGGCGTTCCACACTCGTACCATGACACGTAGTTGACGTGGGAGTGTCCTCCGATCTGGCCAAAGTGGACGGGCTCCTGACGCATGGCCCTGTAGAAACCTGGAGCAAGAAACACAAGACACCAATCAGTCGGTACTCAATTGGACTTCCAGCCCAGAAGGTGACGATATTTGAAAGGTGTTTACCAGGTCTGGACGGTAGCTGGTCGGCTCTCAACTGCCTGCCGGTTCTTCCGTCAAGGGAACGAATCGACAAACTGACAGTGATCCTCACCGAAGCCAGTCTGATCCCAATGTTGTAAAATTTACCTGCCCGGTGAAATAAACAGAGACGAATGAGAACCGAGCTGAAACAAACTCCTCAATGAGGACGAACATGAAACATGAACTCACCGTTGAGTGTGTCACTCAGGTAGATCTTGTACCTGAGCGAGTTGCACAGCTGTACACCGACAAACTTGCGGTACCAGGTCCTCTTCACATACTGTTTGCCGTGGCAGTCGGAGTACGAGTAGTCGTCTTGAAGGGGAACTGAGTCCAGATGGCATCTTTTCTGCAAAGACACAAAGGTTTGTCTGGGCTGGACTGATGATCAGAACCGTGACCTGTGGTTAGTTCGTCCTACCTGAAACGTTCTCGCTCACTCGTGGGTCAGCTGACAAAGTAAGGAAAAGAAAGAAATTACTGAACAAGAAAACAACACGAGACGACCATTACATCAAATAATCTTTAATGGTGCCATTTCTAATTTGGACATTAGCTTCCAGTTGAGTGGTACCGTACCGGACTCTGTGTTGAAGGACACTGGTTCACTCGGAGGACCCACACCCCGGTCGTTCTTTGGCTTGACCTTGAACTCGTAACTGTCGAGACAGAAACAGAAGCAGGTGAAACACGTGAATTCCACCAGGCTCAGTCCAGACTGTCACGGTCGACTTCATGTTGCATCAGGTGGGTGAACAGGTGAGTTTTAGTGTTTTTTCCCCAGACTTGAACTTTTATGTTTATGTGTTTCTACATGAGTAATTAGTTCATAGTGTACTAAACATATATCTGTCACGTTTGTTTGTTTCTATTTGCTGCTTTTTCTTTGAATCATTGGAAATAACAGTGAGATTTTCTTTGCAAACTAATGAATAAATAGTAATAAATTACGTGACAATTACGTAACCGTATTTTCACTGGGTGGTTTTAGTACTTTTACTGCTCTAAATTATCTGAATACTTCCACAGACTGTCTTTAAAATGATGACAGATTTTGGGTTTTAAAAGACCTCAAATATAGAAACACCTTTTGGACGACGCCGTTGCAGCTTCGAGTTGTCCACACGTGCCAGACTTCATTTCCAGCACCTTCCTTCACACCAAATAGTTTTCCCATATCCAGGCTCATTAAAACCTCAGTAAGCGTGACAGACAAACTGCTTATTTTTCTCTCTGAACGTCTGGCCGTGATGCTCGGCTCAGCCCGTAATTGCTCGGTTGCCTCGGCGTGTTTGGACAGCTGAACTCTGAGCGGGACAACAGGCCGCCGTTGTCAGATCTGGATGCTTGCAGTTTAGCAGACGTTCTGTGTGGAGGTGATCACAGCACCACTTGGGACTAAATTAAACTTGTGTTGGGTCGCTGCAGTCGAGCCTGAAGCCTGCAGGACTCAAACTCATCTCGTGCTCCATGTTTACTGCTTCTGATTATCTAAATCTAAACTTTTATATGAACATTTAAAAAATACTGAAGCTGGACGTGCGTATCTGTTTTGGAGATCATGATCACTCTGAAAGTTTGCTGGACCTGGGCTTGGTACCAGCTTTGGCTTGGACTGGACTTGACTAAAGGTCTGGAGGGAGGTCAGACATACCTGCTCTAAGGTTTGAGATTCTCCACAGCGGTATGAGTCTGGTTGGTGGTCAGGATGGACACCTGCTCCCCGTCAGGTCCTTTAGCTGTGGAGATGACTTCGTACTCTAAAAAGGGAACAACAAAGACAAGTCCCAATCAATACAATGACGAGAGACTTGAGTTCATCTTTTCCTACGAGATCTCGGTCTTAATGCTTTGTACCAGTGGTGTCATTGTCGGTTTTCTCCCAGTCCAGGATGATGAAGGATGGGCATCCCTCAACCGTCACCCGGTGAGGTTGGAGGGCGGAGAGTTTTGGGCGGAGCCGTCACATTTGCCTCGCGGGTTCATCTTCGGGAAGTAGTTGAGGGAGGAGGTGATGGAGCAAGGCTCGTCCGGCTTCTTGCCCGTTTGATAGACGACGTGAGGCGCTTTGGAGAGCACAGGATGGATTTTTAGGTGGACATGGCAGACAGAGCAAGGCACCAACACAGCCAGGGTTTGTGGTTCAGCTCCTTCCTTTGTGTTCACTTTACCCACGTAACGCTTCTTTCCCAGGCGTCGAGGTCAGAGGACGGCTGTGATTGAAACAGTTCTGAGTCCTCCCAGCTTTCCTGACGACTGGCTGAACCAAGAAACATCAACAGAAGTTTAGAAGAGAACATTTGTAGGTTCACTGAATTCGATAGACAGCTGAAATGCTAATATAAGTACCAGCAGTTGTTGGCACAGCGGCGGTTTTGTGTTGTGGTCTGTTTCCGCTCCTGTTGGTAGGTTTGGCGGTTGCTGGAGGGAGTTTGGGTTTCAGGATTGGCAACTTGTCCGTCTGCTTTAAGTTGTTCACTTTGTCTGATTAAAGACAAAAACACAGATTTATTTATCTGACACAGTGAGCACATCATCGTCATCATCCCTGAACTTTCTTAGTTACCGGTTTTTCTCCGGTTTCCCCACCAAGTTTGGTTTCTTATTGATCACAATGGACGGGCGAGCTGGAGATCCTGGAACAAACGATAAACATCAAACACTCTGCATGCATGAGGACTCAGAGATCTTGTAAATGGCATATCTAATGGAAAACAAGTGGAACACTCCTTTTACATCAAATAAAGTGCTTACATGACTTACTCGACACTAACGTCTCTGCCATGAATCAGATTCAGACATGTTGTGTCTGTGGACAGTTTCTAATCTAAATAAGGCAAATAAGAGTGAAACTTTTAACATCGTCTTTGGCTCGTGTTCGAGCTAGGTGCTCTCTAATCTGCTGGAAAATCTTGCAGCAGAACTCGATACTCGTTTCCAAACGCCAAATGAACCTGAAAACATGAACAATCCTGTGTAATGCCTGTGTGTTTTTCTACAATCCAACATCGACTCCAGAACCTGCAGCCAATTACACTCCCCTCGCCCCAACCACCACACGGACTCTGTCATTTACAGAGAAGCCAAAATTCTTCACAATCAAGGATTTGACATGGGTCCAAAACAAAATGGAATAAATGCGAAGCCAGAAACATGAAAGATGGAGGAGTCCTGAAATTTTTAGCTCTTCACATGAAACAATACAGACACATTTCTCTCAATCAGTCACATGTAAATATGTATGAAGGCAGGACGACGCCGGGCTGCCCAGGGAGCCAAGCTCTGCTGAAGGTTTGCTGGAGGTTTGCTCTCCTGAGTGAAGCTTTTTTATGTTCAAAACATTGAACTTTATATGGAGAAGTCATGGTGGAAACTGTTGCTGTAATCACAGTCCATGCTGAGCGCTGGCTGCTGATTACAGTGCAAGGCTAAATGAATAAATATTGGTTTGATTTTCTCGTTTCACACACAAACAGTCCTGCAATAAAAAGCAAACAGCGGTTTCCACATTGGGATGAACGCTGCTCAGTGCACGCCATGGCTGTCCTGGTTGCGTGAGGTTTTCTAACACAAGCGTCTGCAGCAACATGTCTGAAGCTCATCGCGCTTACAATGTTCGCAATCAAGCAGCAAGAAGAAAGGCTGAAGCACGCCGATCCTGGACCAGGGCAAACGGACCAGAATAACTGAGCAGTCCGGTCCAGATGTCAGGTTCATCACAGTGTAATTAGAGAAACCGGTTCTTCTTTCAGTTTCTGCGGCAAAAAAGTGCAAAGCTCTGCAGAGCGAGGTTCTCACAAAGTAAACCAATGATCAGACAAGCACATAGTTTCCGAAAAGAGAAAGTATTTTCAGCAGGCTCTACTGACTCTTCGAGCCAAAGCTTTCAAGCTGACGGACATTTTTTTTTTCAGATTTGACTCTGGACACTGAGCGCCACCAAACCATGCAGTCTTGGCAGCTTGAAGCCAGTCAGCACACGGCAGGGCGAAACTCATGCCCTTTACCAACCATATAACCGCTCCTCAACGGTGGGACTCGAACGGCCAAAAAACATCAGGGAGTTCAGACTTCTGTCCTCAGCAGTGAGTTGTTGACTGCAGCAGGAGAGACACACTGTCTTTAACATTTCCTGCCCACCTTCATCTGAACTCAAACAGACTCAGCGAGCATTCACTGTTTTACATTTTGATCACAAAGTTCGGGAACTTCCCATTAACATGTTCTGGATCAACCTGATCTGGATGGTAACAGAAAAGACAACAGACAAGACCAACAAGACCCTGGAGACACCAAAAAACCAGCTCATGCCTGCTGCACAGGACGACCATTGCACACCGTCACATGCACATACATGTAAATCATCTCCTGAACCCAAATCATGTGACCTCATTACCAATTTGTCCATAATTACAAAACAAAACAGTTGTTGATCTCCTAAACGCATTCTTCAAATCAACTGAACTTTTTAAGATTTGTGGAAATTGGGGTTTTGTTTATTTATTTTCAATAAACATAAAAATGTGAAGGTGAGAGGAAAGACATTAAAAACACGTAAACCAGTTCGTTTCC
>CM024812.1:15596680-15640242 GCA_014281875.1 Nibea albiflora
GTTAGTAGCTCCTGTGGTCGATCAAAGAGCTGACCAATCAGAGAGATGAAGGCAGCAAGAGTGAAAAAACACACACACACACACACACCACACACACACAACAAACACACACACAGTAAAGACAGGAAGAAGAAGAAGAAGAGTGTTTGTGCTCAGACGGTGCCGGCTTGTCGCCGCAGCGCTTGGCGCTGAGTAGACGGATGCTGGCAGGAGTGTGTGTGTGTGTGTGTGTGGCAGTAAGCTGTTCTGGGATTCAGCAGCCAAGCCTCATTAAACCTCTCTGGAGAGAGAGAACAAATACAGGCAGCGAATGGTAATCAGACGGCTGGCGAACACACACTTTCCTTTCGTCTATTTCCTCCTTGTTTACTCCGTTCTCTCTCGTTCACACTCAATCCGTTTCCCTCTTTGTTTTTTTCTTTTTATATTCCTTCATCATGACGAGCTTCAAGAGCTCTCTGAGGTCCCGTCCTGAGTTCTGGTCTCGGTTGTCCAGAGAAGACTCCAGCTGTAACTTCAGTCGACGACAGACTGCAATCATCTGTTTTTTAAAGTATGCCGGTTGTTTTGATTTTACCTTTAGACCGGCGGTCCCCAACTTTTTTTTGCGTCACAGACTTGTTTCATGTAAGACAATATTTTCACAGACGGCCTGGAATAAAATGATGCGACCGACAACTCACACTGAATTAGAGGGAGATCCGCTCCCATCTCGGAGTGACGGGAGAAACATGAAGTGTTGTCTTTATCTGAAGTCTATCATTTTGTTTCGGTCGCTGAAGAACTTTCGACACGTTGCTTTTCACTCGTTTCTGGGTAACGTATCACGTGACTGAGGCGAGCGTCTTGACGTGTGAAGACGCACAGACGGATGTAACTGGGAGAGAATATTTTTTTCTCTTTCTGTGTGACCCGGTACCAAATGAACGGCACCCGGCGCGGTTGGGGACCGCTGCTTTAGACTTTGTTCCCGTTACATTCAGACTTTGGTTTTGATAACGAAGACGTTTTCCCATCCTACCCTCCAGAAAGGTTTCATGGCAGCGCTGTGCGTCATGTTCATCGGTCCTCGTCCAGAATAGGAGGTGAGGGTGGGGGTCAGCGCGCAGCAGCCAGCAGGAAGCGCACCACCTCCAGGTGGTCGTTCTCCACGGCGTCATGCAGTGGTCTGAAAACAGGAAACAGAATCAATCAGCCCACTTGGTTTACACAGTCATGCCTGAACAGATGATTGACCTCGTACCTGGTTCCATCCTGAGCCACTGCAGTTCACATCAGCTCCGTGCTCCACCAGGTGGCGTACGATCCCCAACCAGCCGCAGGCACAGGCCTCATGCAGGGCACAGTACCCAGCGTGGTCTCGATGATTCACGTCACAGAGCCGCCGCTCCAGACAGTACAACACCACATCCTGGACAGGAGACATGGCCGACAGGTGAGTGAACCAAAGACAGCCCATGAAAACAGGAAGTGCAGCGTTTTCAGGAGCTGATATCAAGTGTGCGTCACACTCTGACCACGCTAACAACAGTTAGACAAGACGCACTCCGCTCCGGCGGCCCCAAGTGCAGGAGGAATCGCAACAACCAATCACGCTTCATCAGGAAATGACAAACTGTAAAACACCATGAAGAACAGCTGAAAACACTTCGGTGTCAGGACACAGCAGAAAACAAGAAACATGTTGAGGCTGCTGAAAGAAGAATTCCACCTTAAAAGATGCTGAAGAGACAAAGACGTCTCTGTTCGTGTGATGGACGACGGCTTCATTACAAACTGAGCTCGTTAGCTTCACCGCTACACCTCAACGAGAGAGAGAGCGCGGCGAGCGAGGCAGGGTGACACTTGTGAGGCTGACGAGCTGTCACATGGTACATGAAATATTCACACTGTGTGTGTGTGTGTGTGTGTCTACACACACAGTTTTCTCCCTCCAATTACGTCGACTGAATCTCAATAAAGGACGTGCTCACCCAGAATCCTTTGAGGAAAAATGGGGCTTTGTCTTTGAGGGAAAAGGTAACATGAGACTTCCTGTTTCAAGTTTCAAAATAAGAGACAACAGATGCTCAGGAATGTGTTGTTTTTGTGACCTCGTATCCGAGGCGAGCGGGGCGCCCGCTGCAGCAGCGTCTCTCCAGCGTTTTTGTTCACAATGAGTCGTCGAAACTCAGGAAGGAGGAGGGGAGGTCGACAGGTCACGAGCAAGACGGGTCGGACAGAGAGACCTGTGTGTGTTGTGAGACACATTTAAAGTGATTAGCGTGTGTGAGGACTCGTTTTAATTACCCACAAAGCAATTAAACACACACACCACACACACACACACACACACACCACAAACAGGCACTGTCGCCTGTTCTGCATCCATCACTGTCGAAACACACACACAACACACACACACACACACACCACCACACACACACAACACAGCCCTAGTTTCCAGGCTCAGTTGAAAATAGCGCTGTCACCACTCTGCTCTCATGACTCTGTTTGAAGCCCGAGGCTGATGACAGAAGCTCAGGAAGAGGAGGAGAGGATTCATCTAAAGTTAACTGAGTTATCACAGCACCACACGCTAACAGAACCGGGCTCAGCAGCCGGAGCAGGCCGGGTCCGGGAGCACAGCTTCTGAGACAACAAGGAATACATTACAGTACTGAGGTGACTTTATGATGGAAACAATGATCAGTGGCAGCTGGTTCAGAGTTCTGTTGCTGGTGTTCACTGTTAGACTGGACACTGCTGGGTTCAGAGGTTCTGTTGCTGTGTTCACTGTTAGACTGGACACTGCTGGTTCAGAGGTTCTGTTGCTGTGTTCACTGTTAGACTGGACACTGCTGGTTCAGAGGTTCTGTTGCTGTGTTCACTGTTAGACTGGACACTGCCGTCAGAGGTTCTGTTGCTGTGTTCACTGTTAGACTGGGACACTGCCGGTTCAGAGGTTCTGTTGCTGTGTTCACTGTTAGACTGGACACTGCCGGTTCAGAGGTTCTGTCGCTGTGTTCACTGTTAGACGGACACTGCCGGTTCCGAGGTTCTGTCGCTGTGTTCACTGTTAGACTGGACACTGCCGGTTCAGGGTTCTGTTGCTGTGTTCACTGTTAGACTGGACACTGCCGGTTCAGAGGTTCTGTTGCTGTGTTCACTGTTAGACTGGACACTGCCGGTTCAGAGGTTCTGTTGCTGTGTTCACTGTTAGACTGGACACTGCGGTTCAGAGGTTGTCGCTGTGTTCACTGTTAGACTGGACACTGCTGGTTCAGAGGTTCTGTTGCTGTGTTCACTGTTAGACTGGACACATGCTGGTTAGAGGTTCTGTTGCTGTGTTCACTGTTAGACTGGACACCTGCCGGTTCAGAGGTTCTGTTGCTGTGTTCACTGTTAGACTGGACACTGCCGGTTCAGAGGTTCTGTGCTGCTGTGTTCACTGTTAGACTGGACACGCCGGTTCAGAGGTTCTGTTGCTGTGTTCACTGTTAGACTGGACACTGCTGGTTCAGAGGTTCTGTTGCTGTGTTCACTGTTAGACTGGGACACTGCCGGTTCAGAGGTTCTGTTGCTGTGTTCACTGTTAGACTGGAGACACTGCCGGTTCAGAGGTTCTGTCGCTGTGTTCACTGTTAGACTGGACACTGCCGGTTCAGAGGTTCTGTCGCTGTGTTCACTGTTAGACTGGACACTGCGGGTCAGAGGTTCTGTCGCTGTGTTCACTAGTTAGACTGGACACTGCCGGTTTTTCGAGGTTCTGTCGCTGTGTTCACTGTTAGACGGGACACTGCCGTTCAGAGGTTCTGTCGCTGTGTTCACTGTTAGACGGGACACTGCCGGTTCCAGAGTTCTGTCGCTGTGTTCACTGTTAGATCTGGACACTGCCGGTTCAGAGGTTCTGTTGCTGTGTTCACTGTTAGACTGGACACTGCCGGTTCAGAGGTTCTGTTGCTGTGTTCACTGTTAGAGGACACTGCCGGTTAGAGGTTCTGTCGCTGTGTTCACTGTTAGACTGGACACTGTGGTTCAGAGGGTTCTGTCGCTGTGTTCACTGTTAGACTGGACACTGCCGGTTCAGAGGTTCTGTCGCTGTGTGCATTTTCTTAATACTCGGCTGCAGGTTTATTTTATTGAGAACACATTAAACAAAAAAAATATCATATTTATATTTAATCACTTAAATATTTCAGCATCTATCGACAATGACGATCTGAGCACCGTGTTCAGACCATGAAGCGCTGCCTCGCCAAGCTGCTGGCTGACGCCACGGCAACAGTCTCCGCTGCTTAGCAGCCAGACAGCGTGTGCATGTTAATGTGTGTGTGTGTGTGTGTGTGGTGTGTGTGCACACAGGGCGTCTGTCAAACGAAGCCGATATTGCCGCCACGCATCGACAAACAGGATGCGAGCTTTGCCCTGAGGTGTGTGTGTGTGTTTCGGTGTGTGTGTGTTTTCTAGCGCAGCAGACAAACAAGGAGGAGGCGGGCAGAGCAAGAGCGAGCGAGACTGTGTGTGTGTGAGTGTGAGTGTGTGTGTGTGAGTGTGTGTTGTGTTGTATGTGTGTGTGTGTCCGTGCGTTTGTGTGTGTGCGTGTGAGCGTCCTTGCTGCCCGAGGAGAATCTCCGGTGCAGCAACTGTCAAAATGGCACAAGCGCCACTGCACACACACACACACACACACCCACACACACACCACACACACAACCACACACACGTTGGGGAATATTATTCTTCCTCCATAACCTTCAATCACTCCCTCCTCCTCCCCTCGTTCAAATCGCTCGCTCTCTCCTTCACTTTAATCTGCCAGTGAATTGAATTACACACACACTAGACACACACACGCACACACCACCACACACACACACAGACACACACACACACAGACACACACACCACCAGACACAAGACACACACACACACACACACCACTAGACACACCACAGACACACACGCACACACACACACACAGCAACACACACACACGACATACACACACACACACACACACTACACACAGACACACACAACACACACCACACACAGACACACACACACACAGACACACACACACACACCACACACACACACAGACACACACACACACACACACACAGACACACACACACACAGACACACACACAGACACACACACACACACACACACACAGACACACACACACACACACACACAGACACACACACACACAACACACACACACACACACACACAGACACACACACACACAGACACACACACCACACACAACACACACAGACAAACACACACACACGCACACACACACTAGACACACACACACAGACACACACCCACACAGACACACAGACACACACACACACAGACACACACACACACAGACACACAGACACACACACACACAGACAACACACACAACACACACACACAGACACACACACACACGCATACCACACACACACACACACACACCACACACACACACACACACACACAGACACACACACACACACACAGACACACACACAACCACAACAAACACAACACACACCACACAACACGTCGCCCCGCTGAGTTTTCCCAGCGAGCTCCAATCAGGACGATAATTGCAACGATTAACGAGAAGAAACGAAGAAAAACAACGCTGCTCAGCTTTCCACAGGAAGTCAGAGAACGTTATTTCAACGTTATTTCAACGTCTTGTCTCAGTCTTGTCTCGGTCTCAGTCTTGTCTTGGTCTCAGTCTTTTGGTCTCAGTCTTTTGGTCTCAGTCTTTTGGTCTCAGTCTTGTCTCGGTCTCAGTCTTGTCTCGGTCTCAGTCTTTTGGTCTCACTCTTTTGGTCTCACTCTTTTGGTCTCAGTCTTTTGGTCTCGGTCTTTTGGTCTCAGTCTTGTCTCGGTCTCAGTCTTGTCTCGGTCTCACTCTTTTGGTCTCAGTCTTTTGGTCTCAGTCTTTTGGTCTCAGTCTTTTGGTCTCGGTCTTTTGGTCTCGGTCTTGTCTCGGTCTCAGTCTTTTGGTCTCAGTCTTGTCACGGTCTCAGTCTTTTGGTCTCAGTCTTTTGGTCTCAGTCTTGTCACGGTCTCAGTCTTTTGGTCTCAGTCTTTTGGTCCTCAGTCTTGTCCGTCTCAGTCTTTGGTCTCACTTTTGGTCTCAGTCTTGTCTCGGTCTCAGTCTTGTCTTAGGCCTCAGTCTTTTGGTCTCAGTCTTTTGGTCTCAGTCTTTTGGTCTCACAGGTCTTGTCACGGTTCTCAGCTTTTGGTCTCAGTCCTTGTCACGAGGTCTCAGTCTTTTGGTTTTCAGTCTTGTCTCGGTCTCAGTCTTGTCTCGGTCTCAGTCTTTTGGTCTCAGTCTTTTTGGTCTCAGTTGGGTTGGCTGAGCGTTCCTCACTTCACCTTTCCACTCGTATCTTCGTCATCACTTCCTCCTTCGTGTCTCTCCTCCTCCCTCGCCGTCTCTCCTCCTCCTTCGTGTCTCTCCTCCTCCCTCGCCGTCTCTCTCCTCCTCCTTCGTGTCTCTCCTCCTCCCCTCCTCGCGTCTCTCGCCGTCTCTCTCCTCCTTCGTGTCTCTCCTCCTCCTCGCCGTCTCTCCTCCTCTTCGTGTCTCTCCTCCTCCCTCGCCGTCTCTCCTCCTCCTTCGTGTCTCTCCTCCTCCCTCGCCGTCTCTCCTCCTCCTTCGTGTCTCTCCTCCTCCCCCCTCGCCGTCTCTCCTCCTCCTTCGTGTCTCTCCTCCTCCCTCGCCGTCTCTCCTCCCGTGTGCTTCGTCTTGCACGGCCGTTTGCCCTTCGGCTGGCTAGGTCGTCGTCATGGCAACGGAAGGGAAGGGATCGCATGAGGAGGAGGAGGGATGAAGAGGAGGTAAGGGCGGGAGGAAGGTGGAGACCCGGCGACTCTCTCTGAGCTTCTGATGCTTGTCCTGGAGGCGGGAGGAGGCGGGGGCTGAACTGTTGCCGGGGGAGATGAGCGGAGAAGAGGGCGGGAGCCACGTGAAAAACTGAAGAAAACAAAGAGTCATGATGTCACAGAGACCACGTCCAGGTTTTAGACAGTCTGTGGGGACGTCACAGAGACTACGTCCAGGTTTTAGACAGTCTGCGGGGACGTCACAGAGACTACGTCCAGGTTTTAGACAGTCTGCGGGGACGTCACAGAGACTACGTCCAGGTTTTAGACAGTCTGCGGGGACGTCACAGAGACTACGTCCAGGTTTTAGACCGTCACAGAGACTACGTCCAGGTTTTAGACAGTCTGTGGGGACGTCACAGAGACTACGTCCAGGTTTAAGACAGTCTCAGAGACTACGTCCAGGTTTTAGACAGTCACAGAGACTACGTCCAGGTTTAAGACAGTCTCAGAGACTACGTCCAGGTTTTAGACCGTCACAGAGACTACGTCCAGGTTTTAGACAGTCTCAGAGACTATGTCCAGGTTTAAGACAGTCTCAGAGACTATGTCCAGGTTTAAGACAGTCTCAGAGACTATGTCCAGGTTTAAGACAGTCTCAGAGACTATGTCCAGGTTTAAGACAGTCTCAGAGACTACGTCCAGGTTTAAGACAGTCTCAGAGACTACGTCCAGGTTTTAGACAGTCACAGAGACTACGTCCAGGTTTTAGACCGTCACAGAGACTACGTCCAGGTTTTAGACCGTCACAGAGACTACGTCCAGGTTTTAGACAGTCTCAGAGACTACGTCCAGGTTTTAGACCGTCACAGAGACTACGTCCAGGTTTTAGACCGTCACAGAGACTACGTCCAGGTTTTAGACAGTCTCAGAGACTACGTCCAGGTTTAAGACAGTCTCAGAGACTACGTCCAGGTTTTAGACAGTCACAGAGACTACGTCCAGGTTTAAGACAGTCTCAGAGACTACGTCCAGGTTTTAGACCGTCACAGAGACTACGTCCAGGTTTTAGACCGTCACAGAGACTACGTCCAGGTTTTAGACAGTCTCAGAGACTACGTCCAGGTTTAAGACAGTCTCAGAGACTACGTCCAGGTTTTAGACAGTCACAGAGACTACATCCAGGTTTAAGACAGTCTCAGAGACTACGTCCAGGTTTTAGACCGTCACAGAGACTACGTCCAGGTTTTAGACCGTCACAGAGACTACGTCCAGGTTTTAGACAGTCTCAGAGACTACGTCCAGGTTTAAGACAGTCTCAGAGACTATGTCCAGGTTTAAGACAGTCTCAGAGACTATGTCCAGGTTTAAGACAGTCTCAGAGACTACGTCCAGGTTTAAGACAGTCTCAGAGACTACGTCCAGGTTTTAGACAGTCACAGAGACTACGTCCAGGTTTTAGACCGTCACAGAGACTACGTCCAGGTTTTAGACCGTCACAGAGACTACGTCCAGGTTTTAGACAGTCTCAGAGACTACGTCCAGGTTTAGACCGTCACAGAGACTACGTCCAGGTTTTAGACGTCACAGAGACTACGTCCAGGTTTTAGACAGTCTCAGAGACTACGTCCAGGTTTAAGACAGTCTCAGAGACTACGTCCGTTTTAGACAGTCACAGAGACTACGTCCAGGTTTAAGACAGTCTCAGAGACTACGTCAGGTTTTAGACAGTCACAGAGACTACGTCCAGGTTTAAGACAGTCTCAGAGACTACGTCCAGGTTTAGACCGTCACAGAGACTACGTCCAGGTTTTAGACCGTCACAGAGACTACGTCCAGGTTTTAGACAGTCTCAGAGACTATGTCCAGGTTTAAGACAGTCTCAGAGACTACGTCCAGGTTTTAGACAGTCACAGAGACTACATCCAGGTTTAAGACAGTCTCAGAGACTACGTCCAGGTTTTAGACCGTCACAGAGACTACGTCCAGGTTTTAGACCGTCACAGAGACTACGTCCAGGTTTTAGACCGTCACAGAGACTACGTCCAGGTTTTAGAGACACATAGCGTCCATGCTTGCCCAATGACTCAACTGGAGCAGTGAGTGAGCAGGTGAACGAGGCAGCAGATCGTGGGGGGGGGAGGGGAGAGAGAGTTTCTGTTTTCCATTGCAGACTGGAGACACACACCACACACACACACACACACACACACACACACACACACACAGATTGTCATGCACTCCATCTGCTGAATTATTCATAAGCTTGGACACACACACCATTAACATACATAGCACATAATGAAGGTGTGTGTGTGTGTGTGGTGTGTGTGTGTGTGTGTCACACTGCAGCATTTACAAACAATGACATCATCACTGTTGGCAATGCCCCTCAGCTTAGCTTAGCTTAGCTTAGCATCAGTTAGCATTTTAGCTCCTGATGTGACTTCATCGCACACTGTCTTAGCGTCTTAGCTAGACAAAATTAGCATCATGGCTCACGTTATCTCAAAGCTAACGTTAACGAGTCGTGACAGTCTGCGTAAGTCAGCGTTTAGCCAAGTTTCAACGTCAAATCTTAGAGAAAAATGGGATTAACAGTGATGTCACATCCTGTTACAGGTCAGGATTGAAGTGAGAAGAAGGAGCAGCAGCATATCTCATCATGTTAATAACGATGACCTCGTTAACCTCACCTCTCGGGTCGTCCGCCTCACAAACGTGTGCTCATGCCAGCCTCCGTTGACCTCTGACCTCGCCCTCATGGCTGCTGGGAGGTCCACTCTGAACTCCTGCCGACCTCAGCTGTCCTCTGGCCAGAGGGCAGCCATTGTTGAGCTCCTCGGGGAGGGGGCTTGTTAAGTCGGAGGCCGTTGAGTTCAATGCAGACCTTCAGCTTTTCACGTCGTCCAGGATCGAGTCTGTGGATCAGAACCAACGAAGATGAGCCGACCAATCAAATCTCTCCTGTGACATCAGTCATGACAAGGACACATACAGATCTACGGAGCCCTGACGAGAGTCTTACCGTTGGTTAGCTTGGTTTTCTTGTCGGGGTGTCTCGTCTTGTCCTCCTCGTCCTCTCCTTGTTCCTCCCTCTCTTCTGCCGGCTGCTGCTGATGCTGCCTTGTGGAAAGTTCCAGGCTGAAGATCTGCCTCCGGTTCATCGTGGCACTGGGATTCGAACCTGTGAGTCCCAGTGGTGGACGTCTTTCCCAGAAACAAGCCTCTGACTGTGGACAGAGACTTTTGCTGTTGTTGCTGCTCTTTCTGTTCTGCTGTGACACAAAAACTTTTCTCTTTTTTTTCTTCTCCTCCTGCAGACCTCGTTCCTCCTCTGTGTCTTCTGTTCCTCCACTGAAGCGTCATCGTTCTCTTGGAGGACGGACAAATAGCTGTGAGGACAGGATGGACGGAAACCTTCGGAGACAAAGACAAATGTAATGATGGTTAGTTAACCTGGCGACTACGACAATACGCAGATGACACTCTGTAACACTGTACCTAAGACAATCCCACAGACTGTCTAAAACCTGGACGTAGTCTCTGTGACGTCCCCACAGACTGTCTAAAACCTGGACATAGTCTCTGACTCTGTCGACGTCCCCGCAGACTGTCTAAAACCTGGAAGTAGTCTCTGTGACGTCCCACAGACTGTCTAAAACCTGGACATAGTCTCTGTGACGTCCTACAGACTGTCTAAAACCTGGACGTAGTCTCTGTGACGTCCCCGCAGACTGTCTAAAACCTGGACGTAGTCTCTGTGACGTCCTACAGACTGTCTAAAACCTGGACGTAGTCTCTGTGACGTCCCCGCAGACTGTCTAAAAACCTGGACGTAGTCTCTGTGCCGTCCCGCAGACTGTCTAAAACCTGGACGTAGTCTCTGTGACGTCCCGCAGACTGTCTAAAACCTGGACGTAGTCTCTGTGACGTCCTCACAGACTGTCTAAAACCTGGACGTAGTCTCTGTGACGTCCTCACAGACTGTCTAAAACCTGGACGTAGTCTCTGTGACGTCCTCGCAGACTGTCTAAAACCTGGACGTAGTCTCTGTGACGTCCTCGCAGACTGTCTAAACCTGGACGTAGTCTCTGTGACGTCCCCGCAGACTGTCTAAAACCTGGACGTAGTCTCTGAGACGTCCCCGCAGACTGTCTAAACCTGGACGTAGTCTCTGTGACGTCCTCGCAGACTGTCTAAAACCTGGACGTAGTCTCTGTGACGTCCCCGCAGACTGTCTAAAACCTGGACGTAGTCTCTGTGACGTCCCCGCAGACTGTCTTAAACCTGGACGTAGTCTCTGTGACGTCCCGCAGACTGTCTAAACCTGGACGTAGTCTCTGAGACGTCCCCGCAGACTGTCTAAAACCTGGACGTAGTCTCTGTGACGTCCCGCAGACTGTCTAAAACCTGGACGTAGTCTCTGAGACGTCCCGCAGACTGTCTAAAACCTGGCGTAGTCTCTGAGACGTCCCGCAGACTGTCTAACCTGGACGTAGTCTCTGTGACGTCCTCGCAGACTGTCTAAACCTGGACGTAGTCTCTGAGACGTCCCCGCAGACTGTCTAAAACCTGGACGTAGTCTCTGTGACGTCCCCGCAGACTGTCTAAAACCTGGACGTAGTCTCTGAGACGTCCCCGCAGACTGTCTAAAACCTGGACGTAGTCTCTGTGACGTCCCCGCAGACTGTCTAAACCTGGACGTAGTCTTGTGGATGTGGTGTTAAACCTAGTTTGTCTTCCAGGTGTGTAAATGTGTGTGTGTTGTGTGTGTACAGAATGAGGTCATCGGCGTGCTCGGCGAGGTGACTCAGAGTTCAAACGTGACTCCTCTTACCTCTCGGCGCCTCGACGGACACTGCAGAGGGAGATCTTCCTCCTCGCCTCTCCTCGCTCTGCTGGCAGCGCTCCCACCTCCTCCCTCTTTCTTCTTCACCACTCCTCCTCCTCTCCTGCTGGCTGTCTGCCGCTTCCTTTCCTCTTTCTCGACTGCTG
The DNA here is from genome assembly GCA_014281875.1 of Nibea albiflora. Lineage (NCBI taxonomy): Eukaryota > Metazoa > Chordata > Actinopteri > Sciaenidae > Nibea > Nibea albiflora. Next base: position 15,608,508 of record CM024812.1, read on the forward strand.
TCATCTCTTCTTCTCCTGTTCCTCTTCCTTTCTCTTTCAGCTCTAGCTCGGAGAATCTCAGCATGGCGTGCTGAGGAGAGGACGCACATTACTGTTAAGGAATTTTCTATCCTTGGGTTACTCTGGGTCACGCGTGGGTCCTCGGCAGTATTAGTTGTTTGGCTTTGGTTGAGAACAGTAGCTGCCAGTCTATCTCAAAACTGTGGTGACCAGAGCCAAGAGACCTACTGCTGCCTCCCTAGACATAATAGACGGCTGGCCAGACGTTCCAGTCTGCACAAACAGACATCTGTGTCTCCAGAATAGAATATGTTGACAAAAAACACCTGCATGGATAAAAACATTCTCTTTGGCTAATTCTGGGCGTGTCGTGTTTGTGGTGTCTGACCAGCAGCACGAGTTGGGCAGACTGTGAGACCGGCTCAGACACTTCTGATGTACCATGAGAGTGTCTCTGATTCTCCTTGGACAAGTGTCAATAAATAACACAGCATAAGACATCAGAGGCTCCTGAACACTTTCTTCCTTCCTGACCTCACCTTTGACCTTTGACCTTTGACTTCAGCAATTTCTTCACAACACACTTCATCTGCTCACAGCACCTCCATGTCTTCATCTTAACTCACACTTTAACTTTCATTTGAACATCACAAAGACAGACAAACATTTTCTCCACATCCACAATGTTCATCCTACACCCCGTCCTAACCCAGTAACCCTTGGTAACGGCTGGTAACCATCAGTAACAGTGTGTGCTTGCCAACAACCCGGTCATTCTCGCTCATCTCGTTCTGCCCCGACAACAATCCCATTTTAAAAATGAACGTACCATGAAACGATCGACACATCCATCCAACACCGCCGCTCAGAGACAGCAGCCACCCAGGGCGAGGAGCCACATGTGGGTTCATTTGAGCAGCAACCCCCAACCACCACTTCCTCCATCTCTGCAGTTTGTTACTTTAAAGTAAGCATACACGACCCTACATTTCCCAGAATGCATTTCTGATGTCCACGTTGACTCAGGAGAGTTTTGGTGTCCAGACTCGTGTTCACTGTTGCTCAGCAGACAACAGAGGCATCATCTCGGCCTGAGCGTTAGCGTAGAGGAAGGCTGTTTGATGGGAAACGTAGTCCATTATTTATATACAGAACACAACAAGAAGACTTTCTGTCTGTGGCAGAAAGTAATAATAAGACTAATCTGGACTCTGAGGATCAGGAAGAGGAGGAAGGAAAGGAGGAGGACTTCATAAAAAGTCCCACTCTCCTCCTTCATCGCTTGGCAGAGGGAGGAGGAGGAAGGAGAGATTTAATTTGAGTTGAAGGGAGGATCTTGAGAGGACGGGTTGGTGAAGCTGACGCCGAAAGAAAGATAAATATAAAGAAACTGTTTTTAATATTATTATTGGCCTTTTCAAGCTTTATTTGACAAGAGACAGCTGAAGAGTGATGGGAATGTGGGGAGAGAGAGGCGGGGAATGGCATGGGGAAAGAGCCACAGGTGGATTCCAAACCAGCGAGGACTCAGCCTTTGCACATGGGGGGCTACTCTACCAACTGAGCTAAACGCGGCCCAGAAAACTGTTTTTATTTTCTGCCTCCCATTTCTTCTTTTTTTTTAGGGAAACCAGCAGGAGGACCATCACCTGGAGCCACTGTATTATCCTAACCCTACCTCAGCACGACCCAAAACATCTGCCTACAGAAAAAAGAGGAGGAGGAGGAGAAGAAAAAAGGCAGCTCTACTCGAAACAATTCAACTAAACCTCCAAACTCCTCCATACAGGAGTGAAGATCCTTGGTTGTCTCCTGTCTCCTCCTCACCTTGACGTCTACACAAAGGATACTGTACATCCTGTATTCAAACTGGACCAAACACCTCCATGCTGTTCTGGTACCACCTCCAAACACCTGGTGGGGAGTCCAAGGTATGAACCTCTGTTGGGACGACTTGAGAGGCATGTGACTCATGGACACAGCCCTCCATTCTGTGGGCCTGAGAGAAGGTGCAGATTACACTCACCTGTGGGTCATTGAGGTCACCTGTGGGTCATTGAGGTCACCTGTGGGTTATTTAGGTAACCTGTGGGTCATTGAGGTCACCTGTGGGTCATTGAGGTCACCTGTGGGTTATTTAGGTAACCTGTGGGTCATTGAGGTCACCTGTGGGTTATTTAGGTAACCTGTGGGTCGTTCAGGTCATTGAACATCTGCGGGTAGAGGGGTGTGTCCCTGCGTCCATGATCGACCACACCTGGGAGTCCCCACCAATTAGAGCTGAAGAAGCCTCATTGATGAAACGTCCATTTGCCGACAAGAACCTTCAAAATATCCTGATGACTGAACCTTGGCTACATATTATAAGGTCATGATGTGAAGGATGGTTTAAACAGCACATACTACTTCACAAGCCATTTGTCGTGACCTTCTGGTTTAAAATCTTAATAACACATAGATTCATACAGTAGACTTAAATCATAGTGAGAGCCTGTTTCCATTCAGTGACCGTGAGTTAAATTGACTTAATGAACAGTAACCAGAAAAATCAATAACAGACAACAAACCCGAGCAGACGAAGGAGGTACAATGATTATACTGCTGACCCCCAGAGAAAATTAAATTGGTCCTCTCCGTCTCAGCAGACGGTAACTGTTTAATGAAGGGATGATGCTGTTACCTGCAGTGCTCTCTGTTCTCTGCTCAGCTTGCTGGAGTCAGCGTAAAGTTCTGTGGTCACGTATTTAAACCGGTCGCCGATGTAGCCAGATGAGTTGGCGATGCGTTTGGTGAGGCCAAAGCACCGGTTCTTGCTGCTGCCGGGGCCCTCTTCTTCATCTGTTTCGTCAATGCTGTCTTCGATGTCTTTCTTCACATCAGCACAGCTATCAGCAGTGAGGCCGGAGTTCGGCATCTCTCTCCTGGGCTCTGCCTCATTGGAGGAAAGGTCTTTGTTAACGTGAGTCTTATCAGTAGGTGCTGAGTTAAAGCCTTCATTAGCAGGACTGACAGGTGAAAGGTGCAGACAGGTTGAGCCCAGAGGGAAACTGTTTCCACATGTGGGGACCCTGGGATTGTTTTTTCCAAAAGATTGGCCTGTATTTCCACAATTTGGACAACAGTTCTTTCCACATGCAGGAGCCTTCAGATTAACATTTGGGCACGTAGCGTTGATGTTCGTGCAGTTTGGAGTCACAGCTCTGTTACTTCCATGAATTGGACTGCTGAATATCCTGGGTTCATATGTTGCCGTCTTTGGAGTCAGATTTCTGCAACATGGACCCACAAAACTGCTGACAACACTTGTACTGTCTCCACTGTCACCTGTGGGACTTGTTGGGTTGATGTCGACATGCTGTGGATCCCTGACATTGATAATGCCTCCAGCTGGAGCTCTGGGGTCAAAGCTCCTGTACACTGCACTGTCTGAATGACTACTGTTGATTGTATACATGATGTTTTTGTTACTGTCACTAGAACAATCTTCTTTGCTGAGAGGACCCAATGAGTCACCGTTTCTGGAAGGTTGTTGTTCAGGGTTACAATTTTTATTGGCTGAGGACTCTGACTTCAACCCATCAATGCCATTATTCCTACCATTAGTGCCACCCCCTTAGCGAGTCCCCAGCATGTGCAGAGGCTCTGGTTTTATATTTTCTAGAAAACTGCTGTGGAGAAGTTCGGGCACACCGCATCGTCTGCTCCTCTGAGATGTCAGGATGAGGGCTGGGTGGCTCCTGGTTTTCTGGGATCTCCTCACGAGATGAAGAGTTGTGATGAGCAGGTTGTGGTTGGGAAGTGTGGGGCAGTGAGCCTGGCCTGTGCTCTGCAGCTGGGCTGGAAGGGAGGGCTCCCAGAGGCCGTGGCTCTCGTTCTTGAATGCAGCTACTGCTGCCATGTTTGGATGAGTCGTCTCTCACGTTGGACAAATCATCTTCTATCTCGTCACGCACTAAGTCAATAAACATGACATCATCTCTGGCAGAGGTTTTGCATGAAGTCTTTGTGGTTTGATTTGTGGACTTGTCTCTTCCATTGTCACTTTTGTGGGATCTGTCAGCGTCTGCCTTCTCCGGGGTCCTGTGTGATTCAGTCAGAGTCTCAAATTGGTCCGTATCTGAGTGGGAGGAAACAGGTGGAGTGGCTATCCCACAGGAATTCTGGTATGTCATGAAGTCACCCTGGTTTGGATGTAGTCCATAAGGAAGGCCATGTTTTGGTGCCACACAAGTGGAATAAAAGTTGCTGTTGCCGAGCAGGACTGGATGAGGATAGACGGACCCTTTGTCTCGTATGGTCATACGTTGCAGTGACAGATTCTCAGCAACTGAATATGGGATGTAGTGGTTAGTGTAACCTAAACCAGGAGGGAGGTAAGAGTCACCATAGATTTGACTGGAGGAGTTCCCATTTTCTACGCGAGGTTGCTGCTGACTATCTTCATCCAGTTTATCAGGACTAACACTCTGTTTTCCAGGGCATGCATCTCCTTTACTGTTTGGATGGACTTTCTCCAAGTCAGCGGTGGTGACTCGTGGCCATTCAACTTTCGACTTTGGGGAAGGTGCAGAAGATCTTCCCACCGCTGCAGGGGTGCTTAGCTCAACTGCTGTGGAACCCGGTGAGCTTTGGGGCTGTGGATGACGATCTACATCTTTATTTTTCATAACTTGGGAACCTCTGCTGAGGTCTGAGCTGACAGCTGAGGAAGGACCTGGAACAACCCAAGGGGAGGGCATAGTGTTAATCTTTTCAGGACGATCTGGAGTTTTTGCTGATGTGCTAACAGGTAAGGGTAGACCATCCTTTAAGTGTTGGTCCTGACTGATTAGCAGCCCGTAATGTGATGGAGGTAAATACCCCAACTTAGTCAGGACCTCTAGTTTGGATGTGAACCCTTCCAGCTCTTTGGCAGACAGATCCAAAGGTTTTTCCCCAGAGTTTTTGAGCAGTTTATGAGGTACAGTTCTATCCAGGGATGTCTTTGCAGCTGATAAACCTTTCTCTGCATTACAGCAGTCTGAACTGCCGTCTTTGGTTTTATTGCCACCGGAAGGCATGGGAGAGCTCCGGCTTCCCATGTAGAAGGGGTGAGATACTGAAAGTGAGGTCGAGGATGAAGAAGTGCTTCTGTAAAACGACTTCTGGAGGTCTGTGGTGGTGTTGCTGAAAGGTGTAGGTAGGGGAACCGAGGATGAAGGAGAGGCAGCAGGGGCACTGTTACTTGCACCACCTTTACTGCCTACATGGTTATTGGTTGAAGTGGACTGATTGGACTTGCCATGTTGTTGCTCGGTGTGGTGAACAGACTGAGTCTGGGACTCCTGTGGATTTTCCTGTATGGCCTTGTCTTGGCAGTGGGATAGGGGTGAAAAGGACTGCAGGAGTTGCAGTTGCTGTATGGATCCTTATTGGAGGAGCTAGTGGAGATGACATATGTGCCGGGGCATAATGAGGCAGGTAGAATAGTCTGTCTTCCGCAGATGTGCTGCTTCCTGCCCCGGCAGCACACAGTGACTGATATGCCAGCTGCTGCTGGATGAAGGGCGATGGCTGGGACAAGAAGGAGGCCTTGTATGCCATGTCCAGGAAGGGGTACATTGTTGCATCCCCATAGGGACTGATCCAGGGCAATCTTAGGAAGTTTGCACCATTCAGTCCCAGTTCTGGACTGCTTGTCACTGGGTAGAACTCGACGGTCCATCCCCAGGCCATCACCTCCTCCAGCAGGGACAACTAAAGGTTTGTGCAGCCCTGGTGGTGCGCTCTTATGAAGTCCAACGTATCCAGATTTGTGGCCATCCAACAGAGTTACCTCTGGTTTGTACAGGAGATCATAACCGAGCGGGAGGAAGAGCCAGCCTCCTGGAGCTTTTCCCCAGAGAGAGCATGGAGGCCAGGGTAGAAAATTCCTCCATGGGGGGGCGGTAGTTTTCCCCTACCATAGCGTTGCGGTCGATGCTGAGGGCAGCTAGCGGATTCATCCTGTACGATGTGCTGGCATCCACCTGCAACATGAAAAGGAGAACCAAAGTTAAGGACAACAATAAACACAAGCACCATTACAAACTACCCTGGACCTGAGGAGGTCTTAGGTCCAGCAGTCAACAGCTTCTATGGACATAATGGCAGAGGAGCAGAGAGTGAAGAGGACGCTGACGGAGGAAGCTAAGAAGAGAAAAGGAGAGAGTGAGCGAGCAAGAAGCCGCCGGACAAGAGTAAATCTGGGACTGACTTTTAGTGGTTGGTGAGAGCTTGGTGAAATAAAAGGCTGAAAGACAGACGCCGAGCTGGCTGACTGCTGCTGGACTAGTCAGTAAGATTAGCTGCTGCTGTGTCTGCTATGGTGAAAAATACTTGAGTACACCTGAACATAGTTACCACAGTGGGATTACACTCTGATGGTTTAAGTAAAAACTCTGAACTGAACCTTCAACTATATCGAGGCTGAGAGCAGTACGGAGAGAGGCGAGAAGTAAAGATCTGAAGCCTGTGATTTGATTTTTCCTTTCATGGAGAAAAATAAAAGTATTCCTGGATGACATCGAACGCCCGGAGCAACTCTTTAACTCCCCCTCAACAGGAAACAGAGAGAGGAGAGGGGAGGCAAGGAGGTGAGAGACGGGAGGAGGATGCAGGAGATAAACAAAGAGAGAGTGAGAGACAGAGAGAAAAACACGGCAGGAAGAGAGAGAGGAGAAGCCTAATTGAATTTCCTCTCATGCGGCACCGTGAACCACCTCTGATTGGCTCTCAACCGCAGGCCCAAAAGGAAATGATCCAGACAGCTGGGCGGTCGTCCACTCGCCGTGTTTCACAGTAATGTCTGTAGGAAACCACACATGCAGAGCAGGGAGAAAGATGGTCTGTGTCACGGAGACCACATCCAGGATTTGTACAGTCTGTGGGGACGTCATGTCTCGTACAGTACGTGGTGACATCAGCACTACAAACATAAACTTGACCTTGACCTCACCATGCTGTGGACCTGACGTCCTCTGGTTTCTGTCTCAGACCAGACCGTCTGTCTCGAGGACGCCACTCAGTCCTCCATGGTCTGCAGATGGAGAGACAAAGACATGAGTGGACAGACAGCTTCTCTGAGACCAGCAGGGAATATCGTCACAAATGTGCTAACTGGAGCTAAGCTAAAGGCTAACCAGCTGGCTGTGGCTTGGCAGTTTGGTGATCTAATGGCAAGCTAGTTAAGCATCACAGAGTTAACGGTCCAATTAAAACATAATTGCATTATAATGACAGATCATTGGCGTTCACTGCATTAGCACAACAGCTAGCATCGGTTGTCTACCTTCCAGTGAACAAGTCCGAAAAACTAATTAAGTTCATAACAGTACCTAAAGTTAGCTTTACATCCAAGTTAACTAAAAGAGATGTAAGCTTAGCTTAGTTAGCTACTTTAGCTCTAACTCTAACAGTTAATTAATGTCAGAATTACATTAGCTCCTAGCCAGCTAATTAGAATTTGTATTATATATATTATAGAATATATTATATTAGAATAAGTAAGCTAGGCTAATTGGCTTCAATGTAAAGCTGTAAAGCTTTACAAAGCAAACATTAGCAGTAAGCTAAGATAGCAAGCAAAATCTCAACGTTAACATTAACGTTAACTAATGTTAGCAGTTAGCTACATTAGCCCAAGTTCCAAACCAACTGCACCCTCAGTGTTAGCTTTGTTATATCAGCAGTAACGTTATTCTCTGGCTTTGAACCCTGCTGAGCCCAGTTCTGTTAGCATGCTAATGGCAGATTCAGTTAGCAGCTAATTAGCTTTCAGCTACTTTTGGAGTAGTTAGCCTAAAGCTAACTGTCCATCAGTCCCTGACATCCTGTACTCCAGTGTCCAATCAGATCAAATTACTGCCACTTTAATTTGATCTGATTGGACACTGGAGTACAGGTGACATGATGGGACAAAAACTAATCAGTAACGGAACCTGTAAAGTAATCTATTACTCACCAACTGAGTTCCAGTTAAATCCAGTTTTAATGTTTTGATTTAAAATCCATTAAAAAGTCCAAATTGAACGCGGCGCGTGCTGAAGCAGGACGGGGAGTGCGCGCGCGCACGCACACACACGCTCGTACACATGCGCGCGCTCTCCGGTACCGGCTGAACTCTGTGTGTGTGTGTGTGTGTGTGTGTGTGTGTGTGTGTGTGTGTGTGTGTGAAGCAGCGGCGGAATCAAATCCAGAAAAAACTAAATTTAAATTATTTAAATATTTCTCGGGGTGTCGCGCGCGGGTTCGCGGTTAATTCCTCTGTTTGTTTGTTTCCGGTCCCGTCCGTCTGCTCGGTCTGTCCTCCTCCGTCTCCTCCTCCGTCTCCTCCGCTGTCTCCTCCTCTCCTTTCCTTCTCTTCCTCCCTCTCTTCTTCTTCTCGTTCTCCACGGCTCTCTCCGCCGCTCGCGCTCTTCAAACTGTCAAGTCCCGCAAAGATTAAGAGTCATTTCCGCTTGGCGCTTTCAGAATAAAATCCCGGCAAAAAATAAAAAATAACTTGATCTACACTGACCTGTGATCACTCTACGTCACTCTACGTGCTGACGTTGAGCAGATCAAAGTGTCGTGCAGAACCGGAGCTCGGCGTTCAGTTAGCAACATGGATCACGTTAGCTGCTATAAATAACACGCACTCAGATGGTGTTTAGCTAGCGATAATGTTAGCATGAAGCTAACCACGGGAAGTTCAGCTGTTGTAAATGTAGTTTCATTTTGTTAAAGTCTGTTTGTGGTTTTAATATTTAGTTTGGATAATTAAACATTTTTATTAATGTATCCCGATCATAAAAACAAATGCTTTTACTTTGAAATCAGGATACGTTGACCATATGTTGTGACATGAATGACTTCACACAGCGTCAGTTACTTTACACTCATCACTTCACTTCTTGTCTTCATTCTTTGTCTGATGTTAAAACTTATTTTGATTTCATTGATTTTATTTTGGAGACAAAAAAAGTTGTATTTTCAAAATAAAGTCAGAAGTTTAATAAATAAGCAAACTTTGTTTTTATCAAATCAAAGAATTCAGACTGCAGTTTGTTGGACCACGGTGCCCCCATGTGGACCCGGCCGGTACTACAGCAACCAGCAAACACCGTGCTCACCTGTCCTGGACAGCCCTCTGACAGGTGAGCTGGTTGTCATGGTACCTGTCAGTGGGCGGATCACAGCCATCAAAGGAGAGATGACACTGTGTTGGTCCATGTTTACTCACAACAAGAGGAGGCTGTGTGCAAAGTAAGAGAGGTGCTGTACTGTTCAGGTAACGCAGGTCTCTGAGTCTCTTACTACTTTCTCTTATGTTACATTTCCAGAAGAGGTCCAGTGAAATCCGTGAACTTCCTCTGCGCCTGGAGAGAGTTTCAGATTCACTCCAACATCAGCAACCTTCTGTGGTGCGAGTGAAGGCAGCTCAGAGCTTTTTTTCTCAGCTGAGAATGTGATCCCACGGCTACGCTCTGATGACTGCATCACTCTGATGACTGCATCACTCTGATGACTGCATCACCTCTAAGTGTCGCCAAAGGAACAGTATACTAGAAACGTGTGTAAGCCAGCCATAAAGTTGAGATGTACGCCACGTTTTTGTGTGTACGCAACCTTTGTACATGAGACACCAGGGCTGTGTCTCAACTGAAGGCCTGAAGGCCGATTATGTTACGACGCTGCGTGGACGCTGTCCCAATTCGAAGGCTCCTTCAATGCGTCCTTCTTTTCCCTCTTTTTCAAGGATGCACCGCAGCTATCCTTCACGTCCTCACATATCCCAAGATCCTTTGCGCACTCAGTGCTGGGAAATACACAACAATGGTGCCACCAGGCGGCGCCAAGCGACAAAGTTTTGTTTTTTTATATTTAATTACTTTTACTTATTACGACATATACTTTTACGAATTACTTATAATTTATTACGTTTTCTTAACAGCTACGTTAAAAGTGCCAACTGACGACAGCTGGTGACGTAACCAGGAAAAGCTTTGAAGACGTCTCTATAACTGCTGATGCGTCCTTTGAAGGAGCCGCCTTGATTGGTTGAATGATGCAGTCCCTGAATTGAGACGCAGCCCAGGTCTGAGGAAGTGTAAGTGTGTTTTTAATTTGATTCATGAAAACAAACCATCTTCAAACTGTGACATCACTCCTTCAAATCTCTGATGTCATCATCAATACATGAACAGATGATAGATTAATAACTGTCTTCTTCTCTCCATCAGATTCCTGTGAACTCACAGTCGACACAAACACAGTACACAGAAACATCAAACTGTCTGACAACAACAGGAAGATGACGTATGTGAAGGAGGATCAGTCATATCCTGATCATGCAGACAGATTTGACTGTCCTCAGCTGCTGTGTAGAACTGGTCAGTTTGTAGGCTTCACTGTACGTATAGATTCTGTTTCATGATTTATCAACGGGCCACATCGATCATATCAATCATTGATTATTACATGAATGTGACTGTGTGAATAAAGACTTTAATCATCATTATTTTGTCTCAGTTCTTTGTAACAAACTGAATAATTATACAGACACGCACATTTATGTTTATGAGTCATTCATACAATTCTAATATTTAAATCTGTTATCATTTCTGAACAAACTGATTGCACTTCATCTGTTCAGCAGCAGAGATCATCAACGGGGAGAAATGCTCCTCATTTAAAGGAGGTCATCATTTAGGAGGAACTTCGGGTCGCCTGGGTCTGCAGGATCAGCGGTTCTGTGGGGAGTTGATGAATCTGAATCCAGATTTGTGATTCTGATTCTGAGTGTGCAGGAAGTTACACCAATGAGCTGTCAGACCAGCAGCATGAGTAGGACCAGAGACCGGGTCATTGATGCATGGGTGGTCTGATCCAACAGACTGAGTGATCAGTGAACACATGACAGACAAACATGATCATCGTTTTGACCTCTGCCGTGAGTCTTGTTGCCATGACGATGACGTTGCGAAATTTGATGATTCACTCAGTGTGAAGTCTGAAAGGAAATGCTTTTTATGAACTTCAGTTGAGCTGCAGTTGAAAACTGACTAAAAATAAACCTGCAGTACTTTATTGACTGAAGTTACAGCACACTTTAACATGGACTATAACTATAACAACCGTCAGTACTGATACTGCAACTATCATAACTTCTATCTAACTATCGTTACTGCTCCTGCTGCTATAAGACCGGCAGTTCAGTTCTTGAGAGGTTCAGCTGGAGGTTGTGTGCCTTCATCCATGTGGAGATGTCTGAGAGACACTCAGAGAGCAGAGCAGAGCAGAGCAGAGAGCAGAGCAGAGCAGAGCAGAGCAGAGCAGAGCAGAGCAGAGAGCAGAGCAGAGAGCAGAGCAGAGCAGAGCAGAGCAGAGCAGAGAGCAGAGAGCAGAGAGCAGAGAGCAGAGAGCAGAGCAGAGAGCAGAGAGCAGAGAGCAGAGAGCAGAGAGCAGAGCAGAGAGCAGAGAGCAGAGGAGCAGAGAGCAGAGCAGAGCAGAGAGCAGAGAGCAGAGAGCAGAGAGAAGAGAGCAGAGCAGAGCAGAGAGCAGAGAGCAGAGAGCAGAGAGCAGAGAGCAGAGCAGAGAGCAGAGCAGAGCAGAGAGCAGAGAGCAGAGAGCAGAGAGCAGAGAGCAGAGAGCAGAGCAGAGAGCAGAGAGCAGAGCAGAGAGCAGAGAGCAGAGAGCAGAGAGCAGAGAGCAGAGAGCAGAGCAGAGAGCAGAGCAGAGAGCAGAGAGCAGAGAGCAGAGAGCAGAGCAGAGCAGAGCAGAGAGCAGAGAGCAGAGAGCAGAGCAGAGCAGAGCAGAGAGCAGAGAGCAGAGCAGAGCAGAGCAGAGCAGAGAGCAGAGAGCAGAGAGCAGAGCAGAGCAGAGAGCGACGGGTCCTCAGGAGGAAACAACAGATACAGCTGAGTGTCGTCTGCATAGCAGCAATAGGAAAAGTCATGTGAGTGGATAATCAGACCCAGAGAGGTGGTGTAGATAGCAAATAGAAAGAGCCCCAGCACTGAGCGCTGCGGCACTCCTGTGGTGAGGTGAGGCGATGAGAGCTGTGCAAGCCAGGATACACTGAACACCCTGTCAGGTAAGATTCAAACCAGGAACGAGCCGAGCCAGAGATGTGCATTGAGGATAGAGAGGAGATGAGATGGTTCTTGCAGCGCTTTTAAAGAAGTTAGTCTGTATCACAGGTCCAACAACATAACCTAACTTTGATTTGACAGCACCTCACACCTCCAGCCTGTGATAAACAGGAAAGAACCGCTCCTGTAATGTCTAGATAACATGACTTAAAGGCCAATTTTAACTTGAGAGGTGTGAAGGTCGTCCTCCCATTGGCTGAAAGAACAGCACATTGTGCCACACACAAAGGAACCTGGGAGGTTTCTCTCTGAGTCTGTCACGACATCGACTGTCCAAAGTTTGCCAACAGAGGTCCAGAATGTTGCAAACTAAGCAGACAGGAAACGTTTTACAGTCGCTGTGACTTCATTTAAACCACAGCTGATCTGAGTCAAGTTTATAAAGGGAACAAACTTAACCTGAACTGTGGAAGGTCAGTTTGTCATGAACACATCAGCATCGTCTCATGACCTTACGTCTGCCGGACTTATTGTCTTCATTCAGAGAATCTGAACGTCTCCTTCTATGGAAGACATTAAGAGTCTTAATTAGCTGTTTTAACAAATGTTATTACTATAAACTAACAGGAACAGGAAGTAATACTTTGGCCAGTTTTGACCAATTTTAAATTCAATGTGGTCTTAAAAAGTCTTGAGTTTATCTCTCCAGACTAAACATGAAGGTTTGTGTGAATATAGACTCAGGAAATGACCTCAAACTAGAAGAATATCAAACATGAGAAGAAGCTTCAGTGCCATTTTTGACAGTTTATATTCACATATATTCATACATACATCTCTCTCTCTCTCTCTCTATATATATATATATAGAGAGAGAGAGGTAGATAGATACAGTTGGACCCGTGTCATCAACTGTTCATCGACCCTCCAGGTGTTCATTGACTGTCCAGGTGTCATTGTGGAGGCAGGTGGATCGAGGAAGCTGAGCTTTGGAGTAAATAGGGGGAGGAGCAGCAGACGGGGGGGTTCTGTAGGTGGGTAGCTGGATCTCCTCGTACTGAAACACATAGTGTAATGTAACGATAATAACAGGGAGAGTACAGGTGGTCACAGCAATAAGAGTAGCATTACAAAGTAGAAGCTGCAGTAACTAGTAGGATTAGTAGAATAGCTTAAACAGCATATACCTGTGCTGTTTCCAGAGTCTCTATGGTCTCTCCGGTGAACGCTGGAGGCTCGTTCATCTGACGCTTCTTTGTCTTCAAACTCAGAAAAGTAAAAACCAAACCTGCAAACCAAGTGAGTTGCTTCAAACTGATGCACTGTCCACACAATGACCTTCTAAAGAAGTGACTCACCTGTGAAGACTAAGAAGAGAAGGCCGTTCAGGCCAAATGAACCGTACGTGATCAGCTGCCGTTGGTGCGCCGGATCAGAGACATTGGCGGTCAGAGCAGTCGCAACATTTGGAAGAACACCATCATCCTTAACGGGCTGTCTCCGTAATCCTGCAACAAACAAACCTTTGCTGTTTATCACTTGAGATAATCTGATTCTGTAAAATCTTCACTATATTTCTGAGGTCTTCACATTTGGTCACTACTTTAAATGTAAGATACATTGAAGCTCTTTGGTGAGCTGATCTGAAGCTTCCATTCTTGTACTTTGGGATGTTTGTGTAAACATTATGCTAAGCTAAGCTACATTTGAACTAGTTCTTTTAAAGCAGACTGAACTCTTCCTGTTTTTTCCATGGTTAGAAATACGTTGGTAAGGTTGTTACGGACACTGTGTGATGCACGGTTTCATCCACACAGGCCTTCATGTTTGGACACTTTCTTTGAAGTGAACTGATCTTCCTGGTAAAACTGTGATTCAGACAGATGACAGCTGGCTTCCCAAATCTGGTTATTCATGTCGGACAGAGACAAATTCATAAATAAAAAGATGTAAAAGAAGAAACTCACCTGAGACAAGACGGAAAGCTTCTTCAAATTGAATCTTTGAATTTTGCCTCTTGCCACAGAAGTACAGTCTGCAGTCCTCTGCAGTGATGTTTGTGATCATCAGGCTGTTCTCCATCATGGAGTATTTGGTGGTCACAGTGGAAACAGAGTACTCATTGTCTTTGGCGTCCTTACTAAAGGTTCGGCCGATTCGCCCCTGGACTTGGCTGGTTATCTCCACGTACCAGTACATGTTTGAGAAATTCAAAGAGCAATTTAAGGTGACATTCTGACCCAGTTCCACCTTGAGCTCAGTCGGGTTCTTGGTCTCGGCACAACCCACCAACAGTAGGAAGATCCTCCATAGCATATCCATGATCAGGATGAACAAGAAGCATCTGAAGCCGCCCAGCACTTTGAGTAAACTGCTTCATTTCCTATTTTCATGAGATTGTTTGTGAGATGTGATGACGAAACCACAAAGTTACGTCAGATTCCCGTCAGCGGAAGTGAAACTTCGCAGCCTGACACCCTCGTGAAGAAGGTGGTCGGCTTCGTAAACGTTGTTTTTCTCTCAGAGGATGAAATCACAATCAGTAATGGATTCATCTGCTGCCTTCACTGAACCACCTGGAACAGAGTACTGCTGTATCAGAGTACTTCTGTATTACAGAGTACTGCTGTATCACAGAGATACTCCTGTATCAGAGTAGTGCCACACGTTTAAGAAGTGATACTCCTGATTGATATATTAGTACTTGTAGTCGCAGCAACAGTAGAAGCAGTTATAACTTAATTATGGTCGAAGCAAAAAACTTAGATAGTGGTAGTACACGTTAGTAACAGTACTTATACTCACTTATACATGTAGTACTACTGTATCAGTATGTGTAACAGTAGGAGTGCTGAAGTTAGAGCAGTAGTGTAAGTTGTAGTAGTAGTGTGTAATGGTACTAACAGTACATTAGTAGTTTTAGTAATAATGAAGACATAATGACCAGTTCAGTGTATTACAGTACCAACAGTATTACAGTACCAACAGTATTACAGTACCAACAGTATTACAGTACCAACAGTACTGGTCGTCATGATTACATGAAGTGGCTCCACCTTGTGGCACAAAGTCGTCACAGCAGAAAAACTTGAACTTTTATTTGAGAATAAAACAAACAAACTTAAAGTTTACAAAATGTTTTTAGGGCAGAATTCAGCCTGAAAAATGTTTCATCATAAATATTAAAACTCAAACATAACCCAACATAACACAGCAGCATCAGTTCAGAAAGATGCCGGTCAGATACCCGTCACAACTATCTAACATACAACCTGCACACACACCTGTACACACACCTGCACACACACCTGTTCCAGGTGTTCCAGTCCTGGTATGAGGCGCTCAGCTCTGCCTTCATTATCAATAACAGCTGCTACTGTCTATAAATAACATAAATATATTGATATGATAAATAAGTGAATTATTGTTGACATTAGTGTTTTAACTTTACGATGATTTTGAAACAACTTGAAAACTTTAAATGAATAAATAAATACATTTGAATTATCCTGACTGTCCACGTTATTTAAAATAACAAGGACACATCAGCACAGAGCTGAGTTAGTGGCTCCTCATCAGTGTGACGTTCATTCATGAAGTGACGGTCCAGTTCAGAGGAACACAGACGGTAACAGGGAAACATAATAACCAAACGTCAGAGCAGCAGGCAAACACGAGCGTGGGAGCTGGAAAACAAGACTCGACCTCGCTCGCTGTTTGTTTAAAGTTTCATTTTAGAAAAGTTTGATGGACAAATTCAAAGAAACGTGTTTTTAACAAGTTCTTAGTAAGATGAGTTCCAATCAGATCTCAGGCTCTTTTTCATGCAGGGATTCTTTTAAAAATGTGGTTATTGTGTCATCCTCGTTATCGTCTGTTCATCATGAACAGTCATGCTGTGTGTAATAAAACGTTCAGTCTGTTCAGAGAGACGTGAAGAAAACAGCCAGAGGAAGAAGGAGCAGCATCATGTGGACGGAGTCCATCGCAGCGCTGCCTGCTGGACGATGAGTTGATGCTTCAACACGACGACCTGCACCACAAACACAAAGAAACAGGTTCGTCACATGACGCTGGATCAGTTCACACTCTGAAACATGCAGTCACGTCACTTGCTCAGGACCAGAGACGATGAGGACGATCCTCTGCTGGAAGTCCACCGCCGGGATGTGACAGTCGTACTGGCTGCTGTCTGATTGACGGACATCGGTCATCATGATGGAGAAGTTTCCCGCCCTGTAGAGCTCCGGGAAACTAACCACTCGACCTCTGAACATCTGGTTTGATGACGTGTCCGGTGCATTGTTCCTTATGTCCAGGACGATGTTGTCGTCTTTGTCCCTCCAGAAGACCGAGACCTTCTCCGGTAGAGGCTCGTTCTCGGCGTAGACGCACGGCAGCAGGACGTCGTCGCCAATGAAGCTGCTGACTTTCAGCTGGCAGGACGCTGGAAGACAACAACAGGACAATTAGAGGACATGAGCCGACTCCTCAGGAGACAGTCTGTAGCTTAAGTCTGGATGTTCATTCATGAAATGACGGTCCAGTTCAGAGGAACACGGACGACCATAAGGACGAGATAAGAACCAAATGCCAGACCAGCAGACAGCAGCTCAGCTCAGCCTCTCTTCAGGATCTGAACAGCCACGTGCGGCTGATGGTGATTGGAACATGTGTGACAGCTCCGAAGAGCTGCTGAGGTGACTCAAACTCACCTGTTGCTGACGTAAACCAGGACCGTGCAGAGCAGAACCTCCGAGCACCTGAGAGCCACAAACATGATCAATGAATACCTGAGTCTGAATGAGAGGAGACCAACACCTGCTTAGCACCAACACCTGCTTAGCACCAACACCTGCTTAGCACCAACACCTGCTTAGCACCAACACCTGCTTAGCATCTCTTTAGCATCTCTCTCTTTGGACTCAAACGTCAACATCACGTCTGAGTCTGTTCAACAAAGGTTACAGCTAACAGTCAGCTAACAGCCAGCTAACAGTGAGCTAACAGCCAGCTAACAGTGAGCTAACAGCGAGCTAACAGCCAGCTAACAGTGAGTTAACAGGGAGCTAACAGCAAGCTAACAGTGAGCTAACAGTGAATTAACAGGGAGCTAACAGTGAGCTAACAGCCAGCTAACAGCCAGCTAACAGCCAGCTAACAGTGAGCTAACAGCGAGCTAACAGCCAGCTAACAGTGAGTTAACAGGGAGCTAACAGCGAGCTAACTGGCAGCTAGCCTCTCTGGGGGTCTTCATGTGGACTGCAGAGGCGGCTCTGTCTCCCCCATCACTGGACTGACCTCTTTAAACGGGCCATGTCGAATCTGGTCTCAGCTTCGGATTGAAGGTTCAGGTTCAAATTCTATTAAATTAATCAAATTTGAGATTTCTGTTTTAGCTTCACCCGGTTAGCTAACACGTTTACACATACGTCATCTACGCGTCATACGACTGCGCAGTTAGATACGTCACTCAGCGGCGACGCTCAGCTGCCTCCATGTTCTAATATATAATATTATATGTAATGAGTTTATTTCTGGATGTTTAAACGTTTTTCTCAATCGGAGTTTGGTGTAATGTTTTCCTGCTAACATGTAGCTAACAGCTAACCGTCTCGGTGCTCTTCTAATCAGATTACCTTGACGTCATCACGTAAACTCCTTACGCAATGTCACGTCGTGGCTGTTGTGAGTGTTTGGTGTTAGCTTCTTCTTCTAGCAGCAGCTGCAGCTAAAAGTGTTTTTAAATTAGTTTTCCACTTTTAACCGACCAGACTGAAACCTCCGCTGCTGCTCCTCAACCTCCTCCACCTCCTCCTCCACCTGCCGAACACATGACCTGGTCGGAGAGTTCACCAACAACCAGACGTCAACCCAGCAGCTAACTTAGCTCACCAGCTTGCCGGCTAGCTTTCTAGCAGCTTAGCTTCCTGTAGCAGCTTAGCAGGTTAGTGACTGTTAGCCTGCTGTTAGCTCCCTGTTAGCCTCCTACGAGCTTCTTGTTAGCGAGCAGCTGCAGTTATTCTGGTGGCGACTATATATATATATTTATGTATATACACACACACATATATATATGTATATATGTGTATATATACACACACACATATACATATATATATATATATGTATATGTGTGTGTGTATATATATATATATGTGTGTATGTATGTATGTATGTGTATATATATACATATATATATATATATGTGTGTATATATATATATATATATATATATATATATATATATATATATATATATATGTGTGTGTGTATATATATATATATGTGTGTATATATATATATATATATATATATATATATATATATATATATATATATATATATATATGTGTATATATAAGCGTTACTTTGACGTCTTAAACCTGTTTCTTCTTCTTCTCTCACAGCATGGCATCTTCCTTCAAATCCCCAAGAAGAAACAGGAAGTGGCTTCTGACCCCCGCCCACCTACAGTCTCCACTGTCCCGCCTCCAGAGCCCCGCCCCACGACCTAAGGTGGTATTATTCACCTTTTACCTGTTCTACAAGGTGTCAACTGACCTTTGAGGGTGACATTTCTGTCTCTGAACAGGGTTATGGGGATCATCCCAGCAGAGGCAGAGCTGACAGGATGCATGCTGGAGACACACTCAGCTCCTCAACAGACGGACAGAGGTTTGTGCAGCGCCCCCTTCAGGACACTAACAGCGCCATACAACAGCCTCTAAATGAATCTGAATGTGTTGTTTCACCTCTGTCCAGCACGCCGTGTAAGCCACTCTTCAGGAACGTCGTCAAGTCACTGCTGGGACTCAACAGAACAACCGGAGGAGCATCAACAGCCCAATCACAGAGCAACAGGAGGGCCAGAGCCACCAGTCACAGCCTGGGCAGAGAGCAGAGTCATCCTCGTCCGGTCTGTCAAATGGGTGAGTTGATGATCATCTAGATCTGATTTCCTCAGACTGAAATCTGAATCCAGTTGCGTTGTTAGCTGGAACGCAAGAAGGTGTGAGACCAGACAAGCCCAGCAACAGCTCCACTCTGACCAAATATGGTCACTTCTGGCTCCAAAAACAAAATGGTGTTGTCTGTAATGCTTGAGAATGGGACAAAACCAAATGTGGGTTGCTCTTTGGAATTGTAGCAGTTTGAAACCGCAAAATGACGTCACAGTGTTTTAAAATGGAACTTCTAGTCCAGCAGGCGAGAGGCCGCGCGTACATGAAGCCTGTTGACATGTTGCTTGACAGGGCAGTTGACCAATGACAGAAGAGAAAAAAGAAAACATTTAAAGTTTAGATTTTTCATGAGGTCATAATAATACTATTTAATAATCATCATAAATAACACAGAGCTTCTGCTGTTCTGTGTTTTATCCACCAGATGGCGTCCTAAGCGAGCGTCAGACCGATTGCTGCAGTCTGAACAGACCTCCAATCGTCTGTCTCCACCACAGAAGAAGAAGAGTGATGTCAGAGGTGAAACCTCTTTCTGATGTCAGAAAATGAGGTTAACGTTAAAGTGTAACATGTGACTGACCCAGGAAGTTCCCCGTCATCCACCCTGTGAATGTTTTTACCTCCAGGTTTGTCCCAGTCACAAAATGCATCTCTGTGCAGTCACTGGATTCTCTGGCAGAGCTGCGAGGTGATGAGGCATGCTGGGAGTTTGAGTTCCTTTGACAATGGATGGAAGAACACCAAGAGATGCGAGTCCGGCAGGGGCCGCTGCTGAGGGGAAGGTAAAGGTCAAAGGTCACAGGCATTCACCGTCACCTGTGGGTCGTTAGGGTCACCTGTGGGTTGTTACCTCAGTGTAAGAATAAATTCAGAGGTAATTAAGATGTTAAAAAACATTAGCAGAGGAGAATGTGCACTGACACCTGAAAATTGCTTTAATCTGATGTTTGTTTCTTCAGGGCAACAGAGGGAAACACTCCCGATCTTTAACACCACACAAGAAACTCCTCTCTCTCCAGTTCAGATCAGACGTCAGAAGATGACTTTACACTCTGCCAGAACCAGAAACAAACCCTCAGCAGAGGAATATCTTCCCAAAGATGTCTGCAGCCCTCCGTCTCCTCGGAGACCTTGTCTCCGAAGACGACGCCCAAAAGGAGGCGGAGTCTAGACAGGATGTTGTGGCTGACTGCGAACGATCAGAGGGAGAAGGAGAGACAGAAGTGGAGAGAGTTCAGAGAGAAGAAGATGTCGAACAAGGTCGGCCGTCCTGCAGCTTCAATGAGGGAAAACCCAAACAGAACTCCGACAGAACCCAGTGAGTACGACCCGAAGTTGAGACGACACTACAACAGGTGTTAGTGCAAATTGCAAATAAAACTGAGCGGCCCGGGATGGAGCACAGCCTCTGAGACAAACAGGGAATACAGTACGCTGTGATTTACAGACTTTTGATGGAAACATTCAAACTAGTGAAGCGCTAACTGTGGTTAGCATGGCCCCGCCATTAGCTAAACTGAACTGACTCAGCCCGGGATGCCAGGATCCAAACCCGGCAAGAAAACCAGCTCGATAGGCTGCGTGTGTTCACTGTTAGACTGGACACTGCTGGTTCAGAGGTTCTGTTGCTTGTTCACTGTTAGACTGGACACTGCTGGTTCAGAGGTTCTGTTGCTGTGTTCACTGTTAGACTGGACACTGCCGGTTCAGAGGTTCTGTTGCTGTGTTCACTGTTAGACTGGACACTGCTGGTTCAGAGGTTGGGTTCTGTCATGGGTCCGGCTGTTACCTGTGGTTGTTTCTGTTCAGCTTCAGGATTGTACATGACTCACTGGTTACTTTGATCCTCCTTCAGTTGTGCTCTCTCGAGTGAAGAAGGAGGATGAGGACGATGGAGATGGACCAAAAACGTCACAAAGCAGCAGCCGGGGGGTGGAGTGGACTCTCATCAAGGAAACTCAGGGCAGATACAGGTAGGAGACACACCTGAGACTCAAAACAACAGGTTCCAAACACAAAATGAGTTCCAGTCCTACTTGACCTGAAGACAGCAGGTCTTGAGGTTGTGGGTTTCAGTTGGGTGGAGGTTTTTAACAAGGACGTAAATCGCAGTGATGGAGTGTCGGGGTCGTAGTTTGTTGAAGGCATACCGAGCCTTAAGATGGATCAGGGCTTCACTGGAGTTTAAAGGATTGGTACTGGACTAATGTGGTGGATCGGATTGATGGGACTGGTCCGTGCACTTTCCAGAACTCACCTGTGGTCATGAGCTTTGGCGAGTAACCCAAAGGCATGAGCTGGCGGGTCTCAAGGCTTTTGGCTGGGACATCTGGAAGGAGCCTCAGCTCTTCTCTTTCACTTTAAAATGGTTTGGTTACCTGTCGAAGTATGAAAGGAGACCCAGAGCAGAAACAACGATCCATGACCCAGCAGCAGGAGCTGTGCAGCGAACTACCTGGGCCAGATAACGAATGTTGTGTCTGGAAGGATGTTACAACTGTCTTTTTGTCCAGAAAACTCTATGGATTGGATTTTGGGTCACAAATTAGGCCAGTTGTTAGTTGTTAGGCCAGATGGGTTAGGCAAACACAGGTATGGCTCAGGTCCAGGTTTGTGAAGCTCCAGTTCTTGCAGGGAACAGTGACATTGATATCGTGACGGATTCCTGTAAGGGACAGTGAGTGTTTCCTGGTGACGTCTGTGGTGATAACAGAGTATCTGGGGAAACAGAGACCCTGTAAATCACCAAAGCTTCAGGATAAAATCACCTTAAAGTCAGCAAGGTCATTCTACAAAGCACCTGGAGCCTTGCCATCAGTCCGACAGGCCGCTGTTTACTACGTGAGTCATGTTAAATGACAGCAGGGTTTAATATACAGAGTCCACCTGTAACTGCTGCGATGCCAGAGCTGGTGTAGAGAAACCTTCAGGCGGTGGACTCGAGTGAACTTTACAGCATTGAGTCTGCAGAGACAGAAAAGCTTTTAAGTTTACATGGAAATCGACCCTGTAAACACGTTGATGCCAACACTGACAACTGCAGCTGCTGTACCTGTGTGTGTACCTGTGTGTTAACTGTGTGTGTGTACCTGTGTGTTAACTGTGTGTGTGTACCTGTGTGTACCTATGTGTTAACTGTGTGTGTGTACCTGTGTGTTAACTGTGTGTGTGTGTACCTGTGTGTGTACCTGTGTGTTAACTGTGTGTGTGTACCTGTGTGTTAACTGTGTGTGTGTACCTGTGTGTACCTATGTGTTAACTGTGTGTGTGTACCTGTGTGTTAACTGTGTGTGTGTACCGTGTGTGTGTGTGTACCTGTGTGTGTACCTGTGTGTTAACTGTGTGTGTGTACCTGTGTGTTAACTGTGTGTGTGTACCTGTGTGTTAACTGTGTGTGTGTACCTGTGTGTTAACTGTGTGTGTGTACCTGTGTGTGTACCTGTGTGTTAACTGTGTGTGTGTACCTGTGTGTTAACTGTGTGTGTGTACCTGTGTGTACCTATGTGTTAACTGTGTGTGTGTACCTGTGTGTTAACTGTGTGTGTGTACCTGTGTGTGTACCTGTGTGTTTAACTGGTGTGTATACCTGTGTGTTGTACCTGTGTGTAACTGTGTGTGTGTGTACCTGTATGTTAACTGTGTGTGTGTGTACCTGTGTGTTAACTGTGTGTGTGTACCTGTATGTACCTGTGTGTTAACTGTGTGTATGTACCTGTGTGTTACTGTGTGTGTGTGTACCTGTGTGTGTGTGTGTGTGTGTGTGTGTGTACCTGTGTGTTAACTGTGTGTGTGTTACCTGTGTGTACCTGTGTGTTAACTGGGTGTGTACCTGTGTGTTAACTGTGTGTGTGATGTACCTGTGTGTAACTGTGTGTTAACTGTGTGTACCTGTATGTTAACTGTGTGTGTACCTGTGTTGTTAACTGTGTGTGTGTACCTGTGTGTAACTGTGTGTGTGTACCTGTGTGTGTGTGTGTGTGTGTGTGTACCTGTGTGTGTACCTGTGTGTTAACTGTGTGTGTCTACCTGTGTGTGTGTACCTGTGTGTTAACTGTGTGTGTGTGTACCTGTATGTTAACTGTGTGTGTGTGTACCTGTGTGTTAACTGTGTGTGTGTACCTGTATGTACCTGTGTGTTAACTGTGTGTATGTACCTGGTGTTAACGTGTGTGTGTTAACTGTGTGTGTGTGTACCTGGGGGTGTGTGTGTGTGTGTGGTACCTGTGTGTTAACTGTGTGGTGTACCTGTGTGTACCGTGTGTTAACTGTGTTTGTGTACCTGTGTGTACCTGTGTGTTAACATGTGTGTGTGTACCTGTGTGTTAACTGTGTGTGTGTACCTGTGTTGTAACTGTGTGTTAACTGTGTGTACCTGTATGTTAACTGTGTGTGTGTACCTGTGTGTTAACTGTGTGTGTGTACCTGTGTGTTAACTGTGTGTGTGTGTGTGTGTGTGTGTGTGTGTTCCTGTGTGTTAACTGTGTGTATGTGTACCTGTGTGTTAATTGTGTGTTTGTAACTGTGTGTGTGTACCTGTGTGTGTGTGTACCTGTGTGTGTGTGTGTGTGTGTGTAACTGTGTGTGTGTGTACCTGTGTGTGTGTGTACCTGTGTGTGTGTGTGTGTACCTGTGTGTGTGTACCTGTGTGTATGCCTGGGTTAACGGTACCTGTGTGTTGTCTTACAGGATCATCACTCGCCTCCTTCGTTCATGCAGCTCAAGTTCAGCTCGCTTCACGCCGGCCTGAATCACGCGGACGCCAACGGGGAGATTCTGGTGAGGACAGCTTCTGACTTCCTGTACTACCTTCAGTGGTGTGTTCACTGTCAGGCGGTTGTTGTCGGATGTTTGAGCATTTCTGGCCATTTTTAATTTTTTCCATATCCTGGTCCAGCTCTTTCACACACACACACACACACACACACACACACACACACACACACTCTTATTTGATTTGTCCATAATTAGTTTCTGTAGTTTTAATCATTCACACATGTTTTTTCCTAACGCTTCCAGTGAAAACTTTGCTGTTTTATTGGTGTTTTGTGTGTGTGTGTTGTTTGTGTGTGTGTGTGACGTGAACACCTTGTTCTTTTTGGTGTCAGTCCGTCGTCATGGTAACGGCAGCATGCGCTGAAGCGGTACAGTGTCGGTGTAACATGGGGGGGGGGCTGTGAACTTTAAGATTTCAGACTTTAACGAGCAATTAAGACTCACAGCTCAGGTCTGATGTGTGTGAGTAAAACTGAGGGCAGCAGAGGAGGTTAGTGGGTCAGCGTGTCAACACAATAAGCAGGAATCTTGATTCATTACCTGACCTTGCACAGTGATGCATTGTGGGATCAGCGGTTCATGGTTTGGTTTGTTTCCTGTTCAGATCACAGAGAGCGGCCTCAACATCCTCTGAAAGGTAACATCTGTCATACTGCGACTTCATCATGTTCTGTTATTGTCACAGAGCCGTCAGTTAAATCACTCTCTCTGTTAGGAACTGAAGTGGGGGAGGTCGGTGTGGTGGCGTCTCAGGTTCGGGGTTACGGCGTCTGGGACGGGGGTGTGGTTCAGGGTGGGGCTCTGTTGGCGGGTTGGAAAGGCCCCGCCCCCTCGCTGCTCTTCCTGTGGGTCAGTGACGCTCAGGCCAATCTGCTGCAGACGGAGCTGTCCGCCATCCAGACCTGCGACACTGCCTCAGGTAACGCTTCACACTTCAACTACTTCCAATGCTGAAACTTCAAACCGTTTGAGTAGTTAAACTCTTCCTGTGCTTGATGTTTCAGTCGTTACATTTGCACTTCGACTCTTTGATTAAACTTTCATTTTCATTTCATTCAGTGCTTCTTCACTCTCACTTCCACTTTCTTCAGCTTTCACACTCCAGCTGATCCTTTCAGGACTTCACATCCACTGACTCATTAGATTCCTTCCAATGTTTATATCTTACACTCCTTTCACTTCAGATGACACTCTTCTTTCACTGTGTACACTGAATGCTGACACCTCATTTCCTTTCATTATTTTGTGTTTGAACTTTGTCACTTTCGACTCCATTAACGCCTCAGTACTCTTGAACTTCAGTTCCTTTCAGTGCTTAAACTTGTGTCATCTTCAACACTTCACACCACTTCCACTGACACTGAAGGTTTCTTTCAATGCTTGCACTTTACACTTACACTCCTTTTACTTGAAGTTGCACTTGTGTCAGCATCAGTGCTGACACTTGATGCTCGGCTCGATGTTCGGCACTGTGTCTAAACAAGCTTCACTTCTCAAACTGACGTTTTATTCTTACACTCCTTCACTTCAGATGACACTCAAGCTCCTGTCATTATTTTCCTGCCCTTCTCTTATGTTTGAACCTCATCACTTTCATCTCTGAAGCTCCTCTGTGCTATTACACTTCACTTCCTTTCAGTGTCATCTTCGACACTTCGGTTTCCTTCAGTTTTTCCTTGTGCACTCAGGAAAATAAACAGATGTGTAATGTGTTGGCGCCTCGTTCAGTTTCCATCCTCACAGTTTCCAGTCAGAGCTGTGGAGCCGACATGAGCGCTCACTCTGACCACGTTTTTCTGAGTGACTGAACGGAGCTGAAGTGGAGCCAGGTCAGGTGTTTTCCCTTCGTGGAGTGATCCTGCTCGCACACAGAACATCTCTGCACGAGTTTCTGAATGAAAGCTCGAGCGGAGCTGCAAGGCTTCATGGAAAATTAACTTTTGACAGTGCTGGGCAGGAACCAAACAGCCAATCAGGTGGCTGCTCCTGTGCCAGCAGCCAATCACAGCGAGTCTAAGGGCGTGTGGTGTGTTTTTGGGAAAACAACAAGCAGTGCCAAAAAGTCCTGAGGGTGGAAACACGATGAGAGACATACAATGTTCAGCCAGAGACTGGACCAACAGAACCAGTCTGAACTGGGTCAAACTGGGTTAAACCAGTTAAACCGGGTCAACCTGGCCCTGTACGTTGATGAACTGGTCTCCCCTCTGAGGTGTGTTGTCTCACGTTGCTCTTCTGGTTCTTCAGGTCCTCCGTGCTCCTTCCTCCTGCTGGTGTTGAAGGAGCAGCTACAGGAACTCCAGGCCGCCCTGCTCGCCTCCATCCTGGACATGGAGGAGTACAGGAAGGGATGCGCCCCCTCCAGTGGGCTGACCTCCCCTCTGGAGTGGACAGATGGACTGCTGCTCCTCCACAGCTGTCCTCCTCCTCTGGACCAGCACCTCCTCGAACTGTTGGGACGCTCTGTGGTAAGACTTCTCCTTCCTTCCCTCACCTCCTCCTTCCCTTCCTTCCTCCCTCTCCTCTGTTATTTTTATGAGCCCGTTAGCTGGCGCTGGTGCCGGCGCCGGCTGGGAGCTGATGAGGTGACTCCTGCAGGAGGTTCAGTGTGTGCTGGTCACAAAGAGTTCACTTCTCTCTCTAAGCTTGACGTCAGAACCAACCTGCCAAAACAAACAATTAAAACAAGTCTGTTTGTTTCAGGAGAACTCGGCTCAGGTGAGAAACAAGCAGAGAAGGTCCAGCCTGAGCTCCTCTGGCCTGCCCACCAGGTAAACCAGCACTTGCACCTGAACCGGGTCAGACTGACGGCTGTAAATCAATGAAGCGTTGGTGGAGAGTTTCTAACTGAACCCTCTGTATGTATTCAGGCTGATCCAGTATCCAGCGCCGCCCTGTAAAGGCCGGATCACGGTCACAAAGGAGGACCTGGCTTGTCTGAACAGTGGCGAGTTCCTCAACGATGTCATCATCGACTTCTACCTCAAGTCAGTCCAAACAAACAGAACCATGTGTTTCTATGCAGACGACATGCTTTTATTCTGACGTTACCACTCACAATAAGAACAGTAGAACATGAAGCGGTTGTCCGGTCTGCATTCTGAACCTCTGCTCCTCCTCCTCCTCCTGCAGGTACCTCCTCCTGGAGAGAGTCGGTGGCTCGGTGGCTGAGCGTAGTCACGTCTTCAGCACTTTCTTCTACAAACAGCTGAGCAGACGGAGGGCCGCCGGAGAAAACGACGCCCCGTCGGTCCTGTAAGAACACGAACAACAAGAACAGTCACAATCATTCATTTGTCCTCGTCCTGTCCTCATGAACAACACTTCACTTTCAGAATTTTAGCAGTGTCTCTTTTTCTTTGTAATACATGAGCTCAGGTGTGAACACGCTGGTCCAAATCATCCTCTCTGCTTGTTTTCCCAGCGATCGTCACATGAGGCATCAGAGGGTAAAAACGTGGACTCGCCATGTGGACATCTTCACCAAAGACTTCCTGTTTGTGCCTGTCAATCAGGAGTAAGTAAAGCAATTGACTCACTTCAATTCCATGAGGCTGATTTCAGGACTCTGTTGGAGGCAGACGAGAGTCTTCATACTCTTTGACCGACCAAAAATAACCGTCCCGACTCTGGAGGCGACTGAGCTGACCTCAGCTCTTTGTCCCAGATTTAAAGACGGCAGATTGAGGTTTCGACCTCCGTAAACTTCACGCACCTCATCACTGTGTCTACCTGCCAACTGGGTAACAGACTGAGCGACTCGAGTCACCTCTGCTGAATCATCTCAGATTCTTCTCAATTACTTTAGCAGACTGGCTTTTGTTTCACCTCCCCCACCATCGGCTGTGATTATTACTTTATAGCAGCTTTTCCGGTCTTTGAAATTCATTATTCGTCACTTTCATGTCATTTCATGATAGTTTTGTCTCATTTTGTTTAACAGAAACAAGTACTGAAATCTTTCAAATTATACTCAGACTTAAAGATCCTTCTGTAGCGCCCCAGACAACCAGCTCCAACGGTTGGTTTTGAACTTGAACATCAGATGTGGCCTTGTGTAGATCAATAATTTTGGTCAAATATTGAAACTACAGCGTCAATCATTTGTTTGATTTGTTACTTAAACTGAACACTTCCTGCCGATGTTTCCTTCCAGTAGCTCAAAGACAATACCCCATTTTTCCTGCTGGTCTGAAGATAAATGAAAGTGAAGTAGCAGAATCTGTGATTACGTGATATGTTTGATTCTCAGAGCTCACTGGTTCCTGGTGGTGGTTTGCTTCCCGGGTCTGGAGGAGGTTCAGTACGAGGCGTTTCAGAGGCCAACAGGTGAGCTGCTGCTGCTGCTGCTTGTTTTCTGATTGACCTCCACAGTGTTTCTGGCAGCTTTGTTGTCTTCCAGCCTCAGTAATGTTTTAACAGAGCCTCTATAATCGTCCCCAGACGTCTTTGTGTTTCTTTAATACCCTTCAGGCTTGTTCAGGCAGGCAGTTTTTGGGGTATTTGGGGCACTGGCAGCAGTTGTGAGAATTACACATCATTCACACCAAAATTAAAGGATTAAATGTTCCAGACATGAATGTGTCCTCCTCTGACACAAACTAAGCTCCAACATTTGGTGTCTTATTTTGTGACATTTTATCTTTGTCTGTAAATGCGCTTTCAAAGAAACAGACGATGACTAAAGTTTCCATTGTCACTGTTTTTCTTAATTAGTTTGGTGAGTTTAAAAGTTTTAGTTTCTCAGGAACTGACATTAACTTAAACTTCCTGAAATTAACCTGTACCATCAAATCTGCGTCATTTACATGATGGTCTTAGTTTTGACGATGCAGCGACCCACAGGTGACCTCAACGACCCACAGGTGACCTCAACGACCCACAGGTGACCTCAACGACCCTCAGGTGACCTCAACGACCCACAGGTGACCTCAGGTGACCTCAACGACCCACAAGTGACCTCAACGACCCACAGGTGACCTCAGGTGATCTCAACGACCCACAGGTGACCTCAACGACCCACAGGTGACCTCAACGACCCACAGGTGACCTCAACGACCCACAGGTGACCTCAGGTGACCTCAACGACCCTCAGGTGACCTCAACGACCCACAGGTGACCTCAACGACCCACAGGTGAACCTCAGGTGACCTCAACGACCCACAGTGACCTCAGGTGACCTCAACGACCCACAAGTGACCTCAACGACCCACAGGTGACCTCAGGTGACCTCAACGACCCACAGGTGACCTCAACGACCCACAGGTGACCCTAATGACCTCACAGAGGTGAATACCAGGGACTCCTGACCAGTCCGTCAGAACTGAAGAAGCATCTTGAGATGAAACGTCTTCAGTAAACGTCTAAACGAGTCCAGTTGGCTACGAGAAACCTTCAAAGATCTCTTCAGTTTCTAAAATCTTTTTGTAACAGCAGAATTTCATTTCAAGTTATTAAGAAAGCAGAAGTGCTTCCTGTTGAAAAGACCATAAACTTTTCAAGTTCTGTGTAAAAACTGTCAGAGGATGAATGAATCTGATGTCAGACGTTGTTGTGACGTATTTAAGCCTGAACTCAAGAATTAAAATGTTAGTATGTCACAAACATTTGGTCCAGATCTGACTGTAGATGGTTCAGTTTAAAATGTGAGTCACTGAGTTGTTGGACTTACTGGTCCAAAAGGGTTTTTCCCCATTTTCTTTCTGGAGCAATATTTTCTTTGGATGGCGTAAAATACTCCAAACCCACGAACCTCGTCACAGAAAACTTAATTTGTATCATCTGGATATGATGACAAACTGATCTTATTTTGAAATCTGTTAAAAACCTCTCTTACAACAGTTTCTTCTTCATGTGTCTCTGATCTTTTCCCACAGCAGTTTCTCACAGTTGGGTTGCTGTTGCTGTTTTGTGGTTTGCTGATTACAACAAAACATGAACGGTGGCCAACATTGTAAAAGAAAACCTGATAGCATGCCGTGAAACTGAACCAGCTTGTTCTTATGTCTCAGGTGGATCCGAGCAGGCTGGAGGGAAACCATCCGTCAGTCTGAGGTCACATCAGACACCGGTAAATACACTGGGACAGATCACACACTCAAATGTGAAATCAGTCTTTCGTCAAGTTGTTGAGCCTCTGCAGGCTGTCTGAACATCAGATCTGTCTTTTTAGGACTGCGTTCATCAGAGCTGCCAGAAGGACACGGTTTTAAAGAGGTGGGTCGGTGGCAAAGAAACCAGATCCAAAGAACTCTGGATCTGATCTGAATCAGGACAGAAAGTGCTTGTAATTTTGTTCAAGTGGTGGTTTTTGCATCTTTTCCAGGCCGTGCATTCTCGTCATGGACTCGCTGAAGGTGTCGTACCATGAGAACGTCTGCAGGCTCCTCAGAGAGTATGTTTCACTTCTGTTCCAACACTGCTCACGTCAGAGTCAGAAATGCTCACTGACGTCTGTTCTTGACACGTCCTCTGTGTTCAGCTACCTGCAGGTGGAGTGGGAGGTCCGGAGGGCGACTCCTCGTCTGTTCACGTCGGACAACATGAGGAGCTCCAACTGTCGGGTTCCTCAGCAGGACAACAGCAGTGACTGTGGTCTGTACCTGCTGCAGTACGTGGAGAGCTTCCTGCAGGTACTCAACACACAATGTGCCCAGAGCACCGGACAGGAAAGCTTGCATAGCTAACGTCCGGCAGCATGGATGTTATTGTAATGCCAGTTTACCTGCATAAAATCAGTACCGAGGGATGAGAAGGCAGATCGTAGGAAAGATAAATGTAACCTGACATGAAACGTCTGCTGAGTCTCCACGTGGTAAATCTGACATCGCCACAGTTTCTGTCGTTGACTCGTGAATCACATGAAGCGCGACGTTTTATAAGCCAGAGAAGAAGAAAGCTGCGCGTCACTTATTACGTACTTGTACTTATTATTAGTCATTAACGGTGAAATACTCGGACCATCAAACCAAAGCTGTTTCATAACCATCCAAAAATCTTCAGACTAACTGTCGAACGTGTTTATGACCAACTCAGTTCACACTAAGTTCTCCGATTGGCTCCTCAGAACCCCGTGGTGCACTTTGACCTCCCCCTACGCTTGGACCACTGGTTTCCACGACAACTAGTGCGACAGAAGCGCGAGGAGATCCGGAGTCTGATAATGAGGATGCACCAGAGTCAGAGCGAAGCTACGTGAAGCCACGAGGACCAAAAAACACGCCGAGCCGTTAATTCACCTGTGCAATAAATAATATATATTTTTTACTTTTTCAATTTAAATGTTAATGAACTAAAAAAATCTTCCTGTTTTATCAAATTAAAATTATTTATTTTCATTTTGAGGCATTTTCAGAGGCTCTTATTTTGAAATTCAAACAGGATTTCTGAACTCTGATTTTTAATAAACATAAATTACAAAATAAAATGTGAAAAAACTTTCATCAATAAAACGTATTTATTTACCGTTTGAGGCACTGTCATACTCTTATTTTGAAATCCAAATGGAATTTAATCTGCATTTATAAATTAAAAAAATGTTTTTGTGATAAAATTAAAAAATCAGGAAAGTTTGTGATGAGAAACAAACATCTAGTCCTGATCGGATCCTGGTCCAGAACAGAAAGGTTCCTTTGTTTTGGACCCAAACCTCTTCCAAGGCCAAAACAGGAAGCAGCTCTGCAGAGCAACATGACACCTCAAGGACCAGAACCATCAGAACCAGGTCCATCAGGTCCAGAACCATCAGAATCAGGTCCATCAGGTCCAGAACCATCAGAACCAGGTACATCAGGTCCAGAACCAGAACCAGGTCCATCGGGTCGCCATGATGGTGAGTTTGTTAATATTCAGTGTTCCATTCTGGTCACAATATTATTTCTAACATCACTTTGACCTTCAGTTGTT
>CM024812.1:15640342-15697842 GCA_014281875.1 Nibea albiflora
GACCGTTAACGAGTGACCGTTAATTAATGAGTGACCGTTAACGAGTGACCGTTAATTAATGAGTGACCGTTAACGAGTGACCGTTAATTAATGAGTGACCGTTAACGAGTGACCGTTAACGAGTGATCATTAACGAGTGACTGTTAATTAATGAGTGATTGTTAACGAGTGATTGTTGATTTGTGATGGCTCAGATCAATAAGCTTCACCTGTGTAAGCCTCTGATCAGAGCCATCGACAGCTCCAACCTGAAGAACGACTACAGTCCAGCTCAGAAGGTCACGTATAAATACTACGTGGGCCGCAAAGCGATGTTCGACAGCGACTTCAAACCAGGTGAGGTCTCAGCGCCGCGCCTCACTGCACGCTCTGATCATGTGACTTCACGATGACGCGTCTGAACCTGCTCGTGTCTTGCAGCCGAGGAGTTTCTGTCCCGCCTTCCACCACTGTCACCGGTCCAGCCAGAAGAACAAGAGGATGATTCTCATCTACCTGCTGCCCGTCAAGATGCTGCTGGTCAGAAACGCTGAATCAACGTTCCCGTTTGGTTTGTGACGCGTTAGCTCGTGCTCAGGCGCCGTGTGACCGCGGCTTCTTCTCGTGTTTCAGGGTCACATGCCGACTCATCAGCTCCTGAGGAAGTACGACCTCATGCAGTTCGCCGACGTCACCAAACGTGAGGTGAGCGGAGGCTCGTCAGAGGAGAAGCAGGAAGTGACATCACACCGCCAGGTGTCCTCACTGTGTGTGTGTGTGTGTGGTTTCAGTGAAGGGAAACCTCTCTGCTGAACGAGGCGTTGTCCAAACACGAGACCTTCTTCATCCGCTGTGGGATCTTCCTCATCCTGGAGAAGCAAGCTCAAGATCATCACGTACAGAAACCTCTTCAAGAAAGTGTGAGTACAGCTGCACGCCGCCGCACGCCGCCTGCTCGAGCCCGCCACCATCATGTTCACGCAGAACGCCAATCAAATGTTCAGTGACGGATAGATGCACGTTTGGCGACGTACACACCAGGGCCCAGCGTTCATCGACATGAGTCACTGTGTTGTTGAACGCCGCCCCGTCGGTGGCGTGATGACATCATCTGACTCGTGTTGATGACATCATCTGACTCGCGTTGTTGAACGCCGCCCCGTCGGTGGTGTGATGACATCATCTGACTCGTTGATGTCTGCAGGTATCTGCTGCTGCGGACTCACCAGCTGCCTCTGGACGCCTTCCTGGCGGCTCTGAGGATGATGCAGCTGGAGGACGTGGACATCGACGAGGTGCAGTGTATCCTAGCCAAACTAATCTAACATGGTGAGGTCACACACACACACACCCACACACACACGACAGGAAAAACCTGTCAGGTAAAAGCAGACCGACACTCAGCTTTCTTTTGTGGTTCTGTCTCTCAGGGTACATCAAAGGTTACATCTCTCACCAGCACCAGAAACTCGTGGGTCAGTAAACAGAATCCGTTCCCTCCACTGTCCACTGTCTCCTAGACTACGTTACCCACAATCCCCTCGCTGTGACATGCTACAGGAAGCTTTTTTTTAATTATTATTTTTATTTTGTACTGTTAAAAAATGTTGAATAAAACAGTTTGTTTGTTACGGCATGTATCAGGTTGATTATTGAACCAATCGTATTTGATGAATCCAGGTGGGCATTGTGGGTATTGGAGTCTTATTTAGGTAGACTTTTAACCTTTGAGACGTTGAACAACAGATCTGCTCAAACTGGCTGTGAATGTAGTATGGTATAATATGTTATATATGTATATCTGTGTTGTATAGTAGCGTATGTGTGGTATATGAAGGTATATTTTCCTCTATAAGAACAAACATCAGTTCATCTGAGCCCGGGTCAGTCTGTTTACTGATGATGATGAACGACAGGACAGGATCTCCCTCACAACACAAACCGCCAAAATAAAATCATAGATATCAACGTAAACGATGCAACACAAAGATCAGACTTTATCGGGCAGGTCGGGCGCTCTGTGGGTCTTGAGGGTTGAGACAGTTTGACCAGCAGGACAGTTTTGAAACAGACGTTTATTGTCAAAGTACCACGAGCACAAACCAAAGAAGAAGACCATGGTACAGACTGATGTGAACGTTTTCTAAATGTGATTCTGAGTTAAAGAGTTTTAAAGGTGGGCAGCGTCGTGCTGGTTGTTAGCGCATCTCAGGATACTGGCTGATGAGTGGTCATGTGATCCTCAAAGGCCTCCAGCTTTGGTCTCATCCAGCCCAGGTAGCGGGAGAGTTTGGTGAACACGAGACCGCCGCCGCCGTCGCAGCCTGCAGACGATGACACAAGGACTCCGGTCAGAAACGCCGTCCCTCGATCCACCGTGGCAACGGGCGTCCCCGGCAACAGGCCGACACCAATGCTTGCTCTGACCTTTGGACTGTCGCTGGCTCCCGAGGCCTCACACCAATCTTTGAAGGGTCGTTGTTTTCTACTCCATTTGGTGTCCCTGGTGCTCCACTTTGACTGCCATGGTGTGACTTGGTTCACTGTGTGTCCATTCAGCCTCTCCTGGGTGCCATTTTGGTTCCCTACTGGTCGATTGGGCTCTCCGGGTGTCATTGTGTCTATTCAGCATTTGTTGGGCTCCATTTTGGTAATTTGATGGCCCATTGGGCTCTATAAACTCTATTTCGGTTCCCTGCCGCTCCATTTGCCTCCTCATGCAGAACATTTTATTGCTGAGCGGATGAGCGATGTGAGAACGTTGGACTGACTGATGCGACATTCGTCCAGCATCATGTAGACGAGTTTCTGGGTCCGGCTGACGCCCTGTCTCTCGACGATACCCGTCCTCCCAGGATGCATCAGGATGTCTCGCTGAAGTCCTTGGTGGGCAGGCAGAGGTGGATGAGGGTGGGCCCAAAGCGCAGAGGACTTGCCAGCTTGAGAAGCACGAGGTCGTGGTCGTGGTGATGCAATGAAACGGTTGTGGATGAACGGACCTGGACCGGGACAATCACCTTCTTGTCACCTGGGAGACCAGAGATGAGAAACAACAAAATATAATCAACTTTTAAAAACCGAACGCGAGAACGTCAGTGTGATCTCAAGCTCGTTACCAGTCACCACGTAGAAGTTGGAGGGTTGGAGATTAGACCCAGAGTCCAGGAAGAGGCGCGAGCGGCCGTCAGGACTGAGAATCGACCCAGCACCACGCCGCTACACAGCTCCACCCCTCTGGCTGTTGAACAGAGACACCTGGAGACAGAAAACAAACCCGCCCTGTGACTTCAGGGTCAGGATCAGTAGAACCTCAAGGTTCTGCCACAGGGAGCATCTTACCTGCCAGGGACAGTCTCCATGGTGACACACTGATGCAGTTGCATTGAACTTGTCTGGAAGTCGTCCGCAGGGAAACTCCACTGAGGACACAGAGAGTGTTATAACCAGTTTGAACTGGTTTGGTTAACTTTAGAGGGAGGGGAGGGGTCAGACCTTCAGGCTGACAGCTCCGTCCGTCAGTGTGTAGTTTGAATCCTGGCATGCAGGAGCAGGTGAAGGTGTGTTTGGACGCCGTGCACAGCTGGTGACACGCCGTCGGACCTTCAGTCGGACACTCTGTGATTTCTGAAAGAGAAGATGACTGTGCTATGAATACAACAACAAAGGTCTGGAAATGTCGAGCGATGTCTGTCGAATAGGCCACGCCCCTCCACGGAGGCAGGGCCATCTTATCTGTGGGAGTGGGTCTAACGTGGTGCGACGGGGGGCAGCACGCTGTCTCCCAGGTCTGCCACAGCTTCCAGTTCACAGACTGACCGTAGTGCGAGAGGCGTCACAGGAGCACTGGAACCCCCACCTAACGTTGTCGGTGCAGTCCCTCCGTTGAGGCATTGGTTCGGGTCACACTGGTCCCCGTCTGCGAAGGCCCACAGCTGATCAGTCACACTGATTGGACAGTCAAGTCATCGACAGGTCGATAAATCAAGCCTCGACTCACCGTAGTAAACGGTCCAGAAGGCGATCTGTCAAGAAACAAAGAGTTTCACAAAACGTTCCTACAGAAAGTGTGAGTGACTTTAACGGGAAGTCTGACCGTCTTTTCGTTGTTTCTCGAAGCACTCGCGAGCCTCCTCGTAGCTGCACAGCTCCTCGTAACACTCCCGCTCCAGGTCCCCTGCAGGATCTCCTCCACCAGGTACAGTTGGGCCCGCTTGGACCGCAGGAAACCACTGTGGGCCTGTGGAGCCCGACGAACACTACAAGTCCAACACCGACCAAGAAATCACAGTCAGATAATAATCAATACACAACCATAATCAAACCAATAACTACCATTCAGACAACCTTATTGTACTGAACGTTACCTCGTGTTTCTGTAGCGTTGACAGAACGTTCAGAAAGTAAACTAAAGCTCCCTGCGCGGTTCTCAGTAAGAATATGACTTTACGTGTCCGTAACGACACGAGATGTCACATGACCACAGTCTGACCGTCAGTTCAGCATCGTATTGTCACCATTTTTCCTGAATAAGTTACAGTTGAGTGTAGCAACATTTCACAAGGCGAGACAAGAATGTTTTAATGCAATCAGAATTAACGTGTTTGGGGCGAAGACGTCTTTTATCAGACGATTGGACGAGAGAATAACCCAGAAGTTGTTATTTTAGTTAAGTTAATTAATCGTAACAGGTTTGCCTTTATTTGAGTTTGTACGCTCAAAACTCTGCAGACGCTGACTTTCAAATGACCTCTGCAGCGTTTTTGGCACAAACAGACCACCGTACATTTCCACTGAAAATCAGCTGTTGGTCTTTTTCCTGCCTGATTCGTCGTCAAGATCCGTTTACTAAAAAAACCTCTGAACTGAACCGGCGGAGCGTAAGCGCAGCAGAGGGTCGGAGGTCAGAGGTCTTACCTTCTCCTTGGATGAGAACCTGAAGGAAGCAGCCAAGAGGAAGCGAAACGGAAACAGACGCTCGACAGCGAGCCGACATGATGCTGGCCGCCATGACACTGACTCCGCTGTGACCACACACACACCAATACACACACAAAAAATACACACTGATGAGTCACACCAAGAATCAATAATTAACGTGAGAAATAAAAATATCGGCACATGAAGTGAGATGTCGGTGAGTTCACAGGCTGCGATGAGGGCAGGTTTTACAGACTGAGATCTGTGATCTCTTCTCAGGAGTCAGAACTTTGCCCCTGCACCGACCGTCCAGACAAAGAGTTTAAACGTTAAAGACAACAGTTCTCGGTAAACGCTGTGTTCTGCAGTGGACTCTGGCCTGTCCACAAACTTACAAAACAAGCAGCGTGTCCGAAGTCTGAAACTTCAACAGACCGATTTCAGGTCAACAAGTTTCATCACAGGGATGAATCATTTAAACAAAACCTTCAGATCAGACGGAAACCTAAAGATTAGTGTGCCTGAGCAGAAATAATAAATTCATCATCTTACTTTACCTGACCTCATAAAATAGATCTTTTGTTTAGTGAAACCCAGAAAACAGTTCTGTAAAATAATCTGAAATCAAAATCCTCTTCAAACCTCAGTTGAAGTTTCATGACTGACAACTTCAGTTTCCCAATTAACTGAAAATTCAATCAGGAGGCCGACATGATGCCAAAAGTGTTCTGGTTTTTTAAAAATTTCATTCCACGCTCAACCTTCAAAAATGAAGTCAGAATAATTTAATATAAAGTTTAATCATAAAATGAGCAGAACTTGGTGGATTCACAGATTTTTCACGTGAAGCAAAAACAACATTTAAAACTTTGAACTACAGAAAACACGGTACGGTACCACACTGTTGTAGTATTCTTTATTCATTTCTGATTATAAAATACAGACATTGTTTTTTCTGCTCCAAACATGGTTAAAAATATTGCACGGTTACATCGAGCTGCTTTGGATCGCTGATGTCTTTATTTTTGTACATTTTGTCTTTTGTGGAATCTCTGTTGAAGTAAGTTAGCGTGGAATAGTGTGTTAGCCACCGTTACTTAACATATCAAATGTTTTTATTTACAGTTTTTTGACATAAATGAATTATGCCAGCTTAACCGAGTAAACAAATATGAAGGACCAAGACGTGAACTCTGAGGAACCCCCCCAAGTAATCTGAATATCAACAGGATGGCATGTAGCTCTGATGTCGAAGTACCGCTAAAATGTAAATCACAGCTGTAATAAGTTTGACGTTTTTAATTACGGCTGGTTCTGCTGCCTGCAAGAGACCAAAAACTAAATGAATGCACTTGAGAGAATTTCATTATTGTCTTAAACGGGGGAATGTCGTCGAGTCTCAAACATAAATAATGATTATACGAAAGGCACAAAGTGTGGATGGAAAAGACGTCCGCTGTCTTAGAGAACCAGCCTCTGATGGGGCCGTGTCGTGCATCTTCACCCTGCTGCACCCCTTCCCTGTGGGCATCAGCCTCTTTATGGCAAGATGGATCCATTGGATGTACTGGACACTTGGGTGTAGACGCCGTTTTGCCTCGCGTGCGCAGCCTTCGCCCCAGCTCACGATGCCGGTGATGAAATAGGTGCTGCGGTATCGCGTCACATGCGGTCCGCCACTGTCACCTTGGCAGGCATCCTTGGCTATTGTGTCTAGCCAGCACAGAACAATGTGAGGAGATGCGCAGTTGGGTAGATTCCAGCAGATCGAGCGATCCACGTAGGGGACTGTCAGCCGCTGCAAGATGGTGGACGGCTGCCGACCCTCGGCGAGACGTCCAAAACCGCTGACCATACCGTCCGCCTCCCGCATCAGGACCTGCAAGTAGGAGGTAGAAATGTTCTTTGTGGAGTCTGTTCTCTCCTCAACATTTTGGGATACCACCGTAGCGGTTTGCAGCACGGAGCAGTCAGTTAGCTTAGCTTAGCATAAAGAAACAGTGTAAATTAGTGAGCCACGGAGCTGCAGGTAGATGGCGGGCTAGTCGTATCCTGCCTTTATGCAAAGCTAAAATA
Source organism: Nibea albiflora (assembly GCA_014281875.1). Classification (NCBI taxonomy): domain Eukaryota; kingdom Metazoa; phylum Chordata; class Actinopteri; family Sciaenidae; genus Nibea; species Nibea albiflora. The sequence continues at coordinate 15,647,315 of CM024812.1, forward strand.
TTTCTTTAAATGAGTGAGTTCACCTTTCAGCAAATTCCTGCTCAGGTAGCAGGCTGGCAGGATGAACCTGGAGAATTTGATGGGTGTGGCCAGTTTGATGAGTGCGATGTCATTGTGGTAGGTGTCTGGTTTGAATCTATTGTGCGTGATGATGCTTCCACATGGTGCGTAGCTTCGTTCCCGTGATCCACAGCACGTCGAACTCCCCTGAATACACATTAACAAAGAACGAGCACTGTTCCTTTTCAGAAATATAAAAAGATACATGTACGGTGGTAACCTGTGAAGTCCTATAGGAGTTACACAGAGTTAGACAGTTGGTGATTAGGGAGACGTTGAGTGATTTCGGCTGATGGTGACTGGTTAGTGGACTTACCGAGCCTGACGTACATGAAGCGTGATTGGTTCATGCAGTGGGCGGCGGTCAGAATGATGTATTCATTGAGGATAGTTCCACCACAGAACCCTCGGTGGTCCTCGTTCAAGAAGAGAGCCTGCGAGGACGAGGCGGGACAGAACACAGCTGACATGGAGTAAACTCATGGACTCTCAGAGGTCAGCATAGAGACAATAAGGACACTATGGACGGTGAGTGATTCCCATGTTCTGGCTCTGTCCATGTAAATAATATTGGTTTGCGAAGCATTGAGGAAATAATGGACGATTATGTATTCCCGGTTCTGCCATGACTTCCTTTGATCCAATGTCATCCATTATTTTCTTATATCAGGATCTTATCATTAAAAAAATGTGGTCATGATGGATATGTTGTCGTCTTCTTCTCTTTGTTCTTACCTGCCATGGAATTCTCCTGGTGGACAGTCCTCTCCGCCAACAATGCGGGTGCCCTTCGATTTGTAGACCTGATGAGTTCCTCCAAAATCTGATTCTTCAGAATCTTCTCAGGAACTCTGACAGACTCTGACAGATTACCAGTGTCCTGCATGTCCTGCACGGTGATGTTACTGTTGCTGGTGTTGCTGGTGTTGAGGTCTATCAGCGTCGACATGTTGTGGTTTTCCAGTGTTGTGTTCTCCCGCTGGTACCTGAAAACAGTCCGGATGTCTTCAGTGATGAGGGCTCCGCATTGAAGGTCTCTGAAGAGTTCATGTGGAGTTTACAATTCACTGAAGTTATGGTGATACCTTGATCACGGTTACAGTCCTTAGACCATATCAATCTCACCAAAGTCTTAACTTTGTGTGTTGGAGATAAAAATGCACTCGACTTTACCGTATGACGAATAAAAGACTCACCGTCACCGTTGGAGAGGCAGGATTTGTCATCTGATCCAGGAAATATCCGCTGGTGCATGAGCACTGAATGTTTCCTCTGGACACACTGCAGAAGTGTTCGCAACCACCGTTTTTGTTCTCACAGAGCTGTGGAATAACTGCAGAGACACGGGAAACACTGTGAAGACCAGCAAAGGCTGACGGGGGGACGAACAATGTAGCTAAACCCTGTCGCCAGGCAAGGACATCAAGATTCGATGATTCTGCAAAACCCTGGATCAAGTTCTGTGGCAACAATTCTGTATCGTTCAGGTTCAGGATGTGAACTCTACCTTACCACATAAAGGACTGAATGTTGGCACTGGACTTCTGTACTTTGAGAATCAGTAGCTTAAGACTGTTGATGCATTTAGTTTAGCTGAAGGACACTGAGCCAAAGCCCAGATGTCCAGAAAATGACTGCGGTTCTGTACCGATTTCACAGTTGAAGCCCTGGTATCCGGTCGCACAGTAGCAGTTGTAACCACCGATTCCATCTTTGCAAAATCCTCCATGTGCACACGGCCTCGACTCGCATGCATCGCCATCTGCAGATTCAAATATACAGACAGACGTGTTGTGGTGAAAATCAATACCAGTGTCAGCAGACTAGTTTCTTCTTCATCCCCAAAATACCGATGTTTCCACATTGTTACTGAATTACATTTTTACAAGTTTCTAAAATTCAACAGTCTGTTATGTAACACGAAATGAAATTCCTTACCAACGTATTTGGCCCAGAATTCATTCTGCAGGAAAACAAAACAGGATGAAATATTTCAAAGCAACTGCTAGTCTGATCATGTTTTTGTCATTTGAATGATCATTAATTAGCTCCAATGCTACATGCAACATTTTGTCTTTCTACACAAACAGTGTCTCGGTTATCGGACTTATGTTGTTATCTGGTTTGGTCTGCGGTGTTGCGGTGTAACTGCAGGAGGTTAATACAGTTTTAACGGGGTTTTCGAAGATCTCTCGCGCCTCCTCCCAGCTGCAGCGCTCCTCCACACACTCCCTCTCCATGTTGCCTTGTTTCAGCTCCTCTAAAAAGCTGTTGGCTCGTCTCCGCCGGGTCAGAACCTCGCTGGCTGCTTTGGCCGTCCAAGAAGACTGCAAGACAAACGATCATTCATCCGTGTCTGATCCAGCTGTACGATTGTTTGCATGTTAACACGCGAAGCTAAGATGGTGAAACATTATCACCACAGGAACCATTTACAATGACTGATTTAAACTTTGACCAAATGTTCTGGTTTGACCAATCACAGCCCAGCAGGTGGCTTGTTTGACCAATGAGATGTAAGAAGGGTTTCATGTCGGCGTCTGAGTGAAGGAAAGAGCTGTCAGTCATCAGAAATCAAAAAAATCTGTTGACATCATACAAGCAACATGCTACCCACAAAAACAGGATGAGGTCAAGTGTCACCTGGCAGCCGTCAATCAACACGTAACCCCTCCAACCCTAACCCCGACCACCACCTCCACCCAAAACACTCTCTCAACATGGTGGTGTGCTGTAACTCCATATTCTCCCCCTCTTCTTCATCCAGACATTTAGATTTAATGAGCGTACCTGCGTGAGCAGCAGCCAGGTGGAGCAACAGCAGGCCAAGGGACATTCGGTGAAACCAAAACATGGCCCTGGATGGTGAAGGTGAGCTCGGCTGGAAAAACCTCAGTGTGCTGAGTGGAAGTAATGGAGTCTGCGTGTGGAGAGAGGGAGAGAAGGAGGGGTGGTAGAGAGGGCAATGACCTGCATGGAGAGAGAGAGAGAGAGAGAGAGAGACGGGGGAGGAAGAGGTGTTGGAGCTCGGATCAGCTGGGCGGAGCTTAACTTCAGACTTCCTGCTGAAACTCTGAAGAAACAATGATCCATAATAATAAGAGGAGTCAACTACAAGTCCCAGAGTGCTTTGCTGGAAGGAACAACCAACCAGAAACTTCATAACTCATGAGAAGTTCATTTGTTTTGACTTATTAAGCATGATGAGCTAACGTCAGCGTCTACCAGACCAAACACGTCTGAAGACGTGACTTTATGTCAGTGTTGGACAGACACTGGAGGACAGAGGACAGAGACACATCCTGACGTTGATGGTGGGAGGATCTCACAAACATTTACCGTCCTCACTGAAACGAGGGAGGAGGAGACATTTACAGTAAATGAGCATCTTCAAACACTGACTCAGCGTTGAGGTTGTCGGGTCGACTCCTGTTCAACACATCACTTCCTGCCCTGCAGCCAATCAGCTCGAGGGGCTGTTCAGACTGTTCGATATTTACTCTGCGACTGAAACACTGATCAGCTGCTCAGTGAAAATACAGCTCAATATTTATTTCACTTAAAGTCTGTAAGTTCCTGGTTTTGTTTCTCATAAATTTGGACTCACTGACTCGGAGTATATTTTATCACAGCTGTAAAATGATGCATAGAGAAATTAAAACATGCTCATCAATCACAAATGATCTTTAATCTCAGTCAGCTTTATTCACATCATACAGCAACAAAACCGATCAAAGCAGACAGAATGAAGTCTGTCCCCACAAAGAAACTGGAACATCAGGATGATGGTAATGTTTCATAACGAGGATCTTTAATTAAACCACTTTCTGTTCTAACATGTGTTTCTCTGCTGGCTTCTCATTGGCTCTTGTCATGATGCCCTCCACCCACTCCACAAAGTTAGCCACGTTGTGTAGACCCCATAATACCCTGGGTGAAACAGCCCCGCCCCCAGGCCACCACGCCAGTCAGGAAGTGGGTGGAGCCGTAGACTGTGACCAGTGGGCTCCCATCGTCTCCACGGCAACTCTCCTGGGTGCCCTCCAGGTATCCTGCACACAGCATGTCGTTGGTGAGGTTGAGCTGGGCTCTTGGGGAGCACTGTGAGTTCTGGATGATGGGGACAGAAAATGTGCGGAGGATGGGGGATAACGGGGCAGCGTGCACGGCACCCTGCTCCTCATTGCCCCCGATGGTCCTCTTGCCCCAGCCGGACACAGTGTGGTAGCGGACCTGCAAGAGCTCCTGTGTGGCAAAGTCTCTGGTTGGCAGGCAGACGGGGATGGCATGGCGGTTCAAGGTGACGGATCGATTCAGCTTCAGCAAAGCAAGGATCGCTGTCACCTGACTCTGGGACGTAGCCTTCGTGGGTGATCGCCATGGAAACGGGTATCCTCTGTTCTGTGCCCTCTTCCACATCCAAGTTGTGTTCCCCTGGTAACGACAAAGAAACAGTTAAATGAGACAAGTCAGCTTTACAAACAACTTTACAAAACTTTACAGAACTTTTCAAACTTTACAGAACGTTACAAACAAACTTTACAGAACTTTACAAACAACTTTACAGAACTTTACAAAAAACTTTAGAGAACTTTACAAAAACTTTACAGAACTTTACAAACAACTTTACAAACAACTTTACAGAACTTTACAAACAACTTTACAAACAACTTTACAGAACTTTACAAACAACTTTACAAAACTTTACAAATATCTTTACAGACTTTACAAACAACTTTACAAACAACTTTACAGAACTTTACAAACAACTTTACAGAACTTTACAAACAACTTTACAGAACTTTACAAAAAACTTTACAGAACTTTACAAACAACTTTACAAACAACTTTACAGAACTTTACAAAAAACTTTACAGAACTTTACAAACAACTTTACAGAACTTCACAAACAACTTTACAAAACTTTACAAATATCTTTACAAACTTTACAAACAACTTTACAGAACTTCACAAACAACTTTACAGAACTTTACAAACAACTTTACAAACAACTTTACAAAACTTTACAAACAACTTTACAAATATCTTTACAAACTTTACAAAAGTAAAGCTTCACAATCAACACATAATGATAATAAAGTTTACAATTGACCAGAACACTTTAAAACAAGGAAATCATTTTTTACAGAAAAACCTTTGACAGGACAGTTTTACAGATTTACATTTAACTTCTTAAGAAGCAGGAAATGGACAACTTCTGTAAACTTTCAAAGTAATGGCTGAACTTGACATTTGAAACTGAAACACAAGTGAATTTGACAGTGAAGATTAAAGTTGAACAGAAAGCATAGATCTGTTACCTGCCACCACAGTGAAGTCTTCAGGTTTGTTGCCACGGAGACAGTGGGCTGCAGTGATGACCCAGTCTGAATTGATGAGGACACCTCCGCAGTGACTGTGTCCATGTAACTGAACCAGAACCTGATCAACGGATGGAAAAGTAACAGTGTGAAGTGTGAAAATCCAGGACAGATTTCCTTCCTTTCCTTCATCCCATTCCTGCATGTCCCCTTTACATTTCAATGTAAAACTCAGCCAACCTCAGGACAAACAGCGGTGTTTACCTGCCAAGGACACTCTCCTTTGGGGCAGTGATTAGCTCCCACCAGCCTGGTCTGACCCACAACGCTCTGGTTCATAGGTACTTCCTGTGGAGCCAGCTGCCCACATGGAAACTCGACTGTTACACAGAAAACAATCTGATGTTCATGATGAGGTCAAAGTTTAAGAATCGATTCGTCCTTGATGAACGTTTTAAAGCAAAAATACCCCCAAAGAAGTAGTACTTAGGGAGTATTTGTACCCTCAGCGATACACTTTTGTCCGTCTGCCTCCCAGTTTGTATCCGTCGGCACAGAAAACATCTCTGAGTTTGTCCTGAGCCGTCACAGAAATGCTGACATTGTCCGTTGTGGTAAAGACACTTGAGTGAAAGTTCTACCCCTGAGGAAAGTAAATACATACATATAAAATATTCTAACATTAATATATACGTTACATAAGTTCATCAAACATGTCATCAGCCTTCTTTGTTTTCCCCTGAAAATCTGAGCTTTTCTTTCTTTGTTGTTTTTCTTACAGTTCTCGCAGTGTAGTCCCACAAAACCGTCAGGACAGACGCAGTGGTAGGACGTCTCCGTGCTGACACATGTCCCATTGTTACGACATGGGTTGGTGACGCACGGGCCATGGCCTGACACACAGACAAAAACAAATAAATCAGGAAACATTTAATTATTATTAATGTCATAAATGTCTAATAATGATGTCGAGCTCTGAACAAACAAAAAGAAACACGAGAGGACAAACAGACGACTGATTTAGAAGAATGAGGATCAATACGTTTTCATCACAAGATCAATACACCCTTAAATCAATACACCCTTAAATCAATACACCCATAAATCAATACACCCTTAAATCAATACACCCTTAAATCAATACACCCATAAATCAATACACCCATAAATCAATACACCCTTAAATCAATACACCCTTAAATCAATACACCCATAAATCAATACACCCTTAAATCAATATCTGAGCAACACAAAATGTGAAATCCAACTTCAACCTTCAGAAACATGATCAGTTCTGCTTCATGCAACAGTTTTATTTTCACACATCGAAGGTGTTACTCACGATTATATGTTGCCCAGAATTGATTCTGCAAAGAACAAACAAAGTTATTTCGTTATACGTTCACGTTGCATCTCTTTGTCATCCTACGTGAAAGGTTACGTATTGTCACCAAGATCATCTGTGTGTCTCCAGACAATTTAATCAAATGGGGATTCTAACATGCTAACAATTTAGCACGTTAAGCTAAGGATGATGCACGGCAAGTCCTCATTGTGGAATAATGAGCAGGAGTGCATGATGTGTCATCACCACATGTTGTCGTGCATTATCCTGCTGTTGAACTTGGCCTTCTCGCGTTGTGAAAAAGTTTTGTTGAACTAATTTTGAGTTCATGAACAACAAGATGCTTTTTAGCGTAACTCCTGTTGTTGCACACACGTCTTGTGTGAACCACAGCCCCATTCTCCAATAAATAAATGTCTCTACTTCTGCTGTTTGTGTCACATCAATAACTTGGTTTTAATTACTACTGTTAATAAGTCCAATCAAAGGCCCTCTAAAGAAAAACTCTGACCGTCTTGATCTACGTCTATCGAAAAACTTCTCGAGCTTCTTCGTAGTCACATATCTCCTCGATAATTCCCTCGTCCAGGTTTCCTTGTTGCATTTCCTCCAGGAAGCCGCTGTTTGCACGCCGCCCCATCTCTGCAGCACAGTGTTTTAGCCTCATGCCTCTTGACAAACACTGAAACAGATGATGAAACACCATCACGCACTTATTATCTTACATGTGGAACATGACAAGGTGGTCGCATGAAGAAACATTTAAGATTCTGCTTCAGAGTACTTTAGTATCGTTTAAATACTAATCAAACTGTAACACGTGTAAGTTACATGCTAACATAACTTTCTTTAAAATAAACAGACCTGCAGCAGCAGAGATGCCTGAAAGCAGAACCCAGGCGGTGCAGCAGCTCCTCAGCAACATGTTGTGTTCAAAGTCTCTAGCAACTCAACAAGGACGGTTTTTAGGAGGCATTTTAAGTCCACGCCCACTGAGCCTCTGACCCCGGAGTCAGTTTTTAACCAGGTCAGTAAACACATCTCTGCTCTGTCAGCATTTTTAGTTCCTATTGAAAAGAATGGAAGAAACGGCACCAACGTAAAACCACTGCATTCAAAATACTGTTAAAGTATTCAAGTATTCCCTACTTCATGTAGTTAAAGTACTCAAGTATTCTCAGCTTCATGTAGTTGGAGACACAGCACAGGGGTACTACATAGAAGAGCACCAACAGAAGGATGTGTACTGAAACAAAGCAGTACAATGGAAGTATAAAAAGACTTCACTGTACTTGGATGACTCTGTGGACTGTATGAACACACAGTGTACATCATGTATATTTAAACTGTGAACTAAAGTGAAAGCAGCATGTACTTCAAGAAATGTCAAAGTTTATTCAAACAGCAATTATAAGACAACTAATCTAAACAGTAACAGTAACTGTAAACTATTACATTATATTAATATCATGAGACAATGAGAGTAAGTCCACATGACTTAACTAAAAATGACAGACAGTGAATGCCTCACGCCAGCCAAGGTTCAAGGTAATTAAATGGTTAAATGGTGGAAAGTTTTATAGTAAAATATTTGATGTAAATTTCCTCTGATAAACTGACATCTGTGACCTGCTGATCCACACTGACCTGTGATCAGGTGACCTGTGATCAGGTGACCTGTGATCAGCTGACCTGTGATCAGGTGACCTGTGATCAGGTGACCTGTGATCAGCTGACCTGTGATCAGCTGACCTGTGATCAGCTGACCTGTGATCAGGTGAACGGTTGGTCTCTGGTCAGTCGTACGTCTGTTCTCACACTATGTAACTTTGGGCTCCGGGTCGGAGAAAGGTACGTAACGCTTTACGGCACTAAGTACACAGCACCACTATTTCACTGATTCTGGTGAAACTGGATCAGATTTGATGGAGAGAAAATGTTTCCTGGTTTTCCCTCTGATGTCCTCCGGCTGCTCCGCCTCAACTCTCTGTGATTTTACAGAGTTTATGATGGACAGTGAAGTAAACTGCTGACAGCTGGAGCTGCTGTTAGCTCATGTTAGCTCAGTCTGTTAGCTGCTGTTAGCTCATGTTAGCTCAGTCTGTTAGCTGCTGTTAGCTCATGTTAGCTCAGTCTGTTAGCTGCTGTTAGCTCATGTTAGCTCAGGTTGTTAGCTGCTGTTAGTTCATGTTAGCTCAGTCTGTTAGCTGCTGTTAGCTCAGTCTGTTAGCTCATGTTAGCTCAGTTTGTTAGCCAGGCTGTCCGGATGGTTTACAGGCTCAGCAGCTTCTATGGACATGATGGCAGAGGAGCAGAGAGTGAAGAGGACGCTGACGGAGGAAGCTGAGAAGAGAAAAGGAGAGAGTGAGCGAGCAAGAAAGCCGCCGGAACAAGAGTAAATCTGGGACTGACTTTTAGTGGTTGGTGAGAGCTTGGTGAAATAAAGGCTGAAAGACAGACGCCGAGCTGGCTGACTGCTGCTGGACTAGTCAGGTAAGATTAGCTGCTGCTGCTGACCTGGATGATGATTGGCTGTTAGCAAAGCTGTCGCTAGTTTTAGATCAGAAGTAATGTAATCAGAACAAATACTCGAGTACAGCTGGACATAGTTACCACAGTGGGATTACGCTCTGATTCATACAAGACGTTTCTCTAAATTAACACGAGCTACAGGATCTAATCAAGCTGACTACTCGCTAAGTACTGTCATGTTTGAGCGCTCAGGTGTGTCAGGTTGTGGTGAGGACGCCTCGTGTTGTTTGTCGGCTGATTTGGCGTTGTGGTTCGGTTGTGGACCCCACTCCCAGGTAGTTGGACACTCGGGTGTAGATGCCGTTAGTTGCCTGGTCGGGCGCAGCCCTTCCCCAGCTGACGATCCCCAGGCAGGAATGCCGTCTTCTTGTACTCTGTCACCAGCGGCCCGCCACTGTCACCTTTACATGAGTCCTGTCGGCCCTCGATTTGTATCCAGCACAGAAACATGTCTCCGTGAGCACCACGCCGCTGTCCTCCACACACTGCTGCGTCCGGATCCGTGGTACTTTCAGCCGCCGCAGGATGTGAGAGGTGGGTCCGTTCTCACCCCTCCTCCCCCCAGCCGCTCACCGTGTGCAGGCTGACGGCCCAGAGGTCGCGCTCAGCCCAGGCCTCGCGTCGGCCAAGGCACACCAGGGACGGCGTACGATGTGTAGAGATGGGCGACACCAGACGAAGAAGGCCAATGTCGTTGTCAGCTGTGATTGTCTTGTAGTTCTCGTGCATGATGATCTCAGCGACCTGGATGTGCTGCTCCGTGCCTTCGTTCACCTCCGTGTTGTGCTCGCCTGACAGACAAAGAGCGGGGCAGAGGCGTGTTTAGACTCGGTCAAAGCGATGGCCCAAACAGACGGAGGGATTCGTACCTGCGACCACCTTCAGGAAACTGAACGTCTGCAGACCTCCAGGCAGTGAGAAGCTGTGAGGATCCATGTGGGTTTTAAAGATGACTCCTCCACAGAAGCCTTTGCCTTTATACACAAACAGAACCTGAAACCAACCGAAACATTTTCAATCCCCCTGAACAGATCCAGATTCACATTTAACAACAGAACAAACAAATCGTTCCGGTCCTGGTTCAGTTCTCCACCCGCCGACTTCCAGTTTGGCCTTTTTGGAGAAGAAAGTGTTGCAGTAGTAGTAAACAAAACACTTTGTTATCTTTGAAACTTTTGGGTTTCCAGCTGAATCTGGTTTTGGTGAGGTCAGAGTTCGATACAGTGATCTCAGGACAACCACAGGGTCCACACTCAACTGCCCCCTCTAAACTGTAGCGTACCTGCCAGGGGCATTCACCTTTGGGGCACTCTGTTCCCCCAACAATCCGACCTTGCAGGTCAGGCTGCTTGGATTTGTTTAGTGCCTGCAGGACGGGGACCGAGCCGCACGCCACCAGCTCTGAAACCACAAAAAAACAAACAACATGAACCAGCAGAACGACGTGAAGCTTCTTGTTTCTGCATCCACATCCTGACACTACAAAATAAAAGTCTCCATACATGTGTGTAACACAAATATCAGAAACCAAAGAATGCTGTCCTGATTCAGACTGTTCAAGGTTCAGGTAAACAGGCCTCCAGGAGTCTAAAGGTGAGTTACTCCGGGCCCCTGTAGAGAATAGACGGGGTTCAACTACAAAAGCATCAAACAAAAGAGACACGAAACTCTTCCACTCAACCCGGCAAACCGTTCATCAGGACTGTTTTTTGTCTTCATCAGATTCATTTGCTCTGCAGTCAAGCTCATAAATCTGGAATAAATGTTGTATTTTGGTCAAATATTGAGTTAGTAAGTATTAATAAGTATTTGATGATCGTAAGACGATAAAATATCCTGACGCTCATATTTACGATCTTTCTCTCTGTCACATGAATGCATCAAGTCGTCCTCCCACCTTTGGCGACGCAGCTCATCCCGTCGTCGTGCAGGAGGTAACCGTCTGCACATGAGCAGTTCGGCCTCTGTGCTCCCTCCTCTTCCTCACAGAAATGGTCACAGCCTCCGTTGTCCAACAGGCAGGTGTTTGGGGCGTCCAGGTGCTCTGAAACCAACAACATGGTGAAACCTGCTCGCTCCAACATTGCTGCAGCTGTCGTAGGACTTGTTTTGTTCCCCATCTACAGACCAAGCCTTGTGAACATGTACGTACTTTACTCACCAAGCTCACAGTTGAGTCCACTGAACTGTGGCAGGCAGAAGCAGGTGTAGGACGAACCCAGGGTGGAGCAGCTGCCCCCGTTCAAACAAGGGTTCAACTCACAGCTATCCGGCACTGCGGGGCGAGAACACAGCGATCATCTGGTGTTTCAACAGGTGATACTAATGATGGAGACACTATCACTATGATGGCTAAGAGCCTTGACCCAGTCCGGGTCCTGGTAAACGTAGTAGACAGTTGTGGATCATTAGCTGTGACCACGAGGTTTCATACTGAGGAGAAACAGAAGGACAAAGGAAGAGGCTGTGTGCTCGCTTACAGCTGTACGTTCTCCAGAATTCATCCTGAGGAAACACAAAAGGCAGACGGTGAATTTATTCATAATATTCCCCAAATCAAAGAAATGTCATGTGGTCCAGACCTGTAGACCAAGTCCAGACCCCGGTCTACAGGTCTGACCGTGGTCTACAGGTCTGACCCTGGTCTACAGGTCTGACCCTGGTCTACAGGTCTGACCCTGGTCTACAGGTCTGACCGTGGTCTACAGGTCTGACCCTGGTCTACAGGTCTGACCCTGGTCTACAGGTCTGACCGTGGTCTCGGTGTGCTCGAACACTTCCCGGGCCTCCTCGTAGGTGCATTTCTCCTCCAGACACTCCCTCTTTAGGTCTCCCATCTGCAGTTCCTCAAACCAGCCCGTGTTATACCTCCGAGTCCGGACCAGGACGCCATGGGCCTGATGTGGATCCAGAAAGACTTCCAAAAAGAGAAGAAGGAGTTAATAGACAGCTACATGGCAGTAGCATGCTGTGACAGACTGTGAACCTCGACCAACACTTGATGGATTGTCAAGAATGTTTGACTCAACAAAATGTTCCCTCGGGAAACGACCACCTGCCTGCTACCACAAAATGTAATTCTTCTGTCGGACTGTTTTAGACAGTCTGCTGAGGACGTCTCAGAGACTACGTCCAGGTTTTAGACAGTCTGCGAGACGTCCTCAGAGACTACGTCCAGGTTTTAGACAGTCTGCGAGGACGTTCTCAGAGACTACGTCCAGGTTTTAGACAGTTGCTGAGGACGTCTCAGAGACTACGTCCAGGTTTTAGACAGTCTGCGAGGACGTCTCAGAGACTACGTCCAGGTTTTAGACAGTCTGCGGGGACGTCACAGAGACTACGTCCAGGTTTTAGACAGTCTGCGGGGACGTCACAGAGACTACGTCCAGGTTTTAGACAGTCTGCGGGGACGTCTCAGAGACTACGTCCAGGTTTTAGACAGTCTGCGGGGACGTGACAGAGACTACGTCCAGGTTTTAGACAGTCTGCGGGGACGTCTCAGAGACTACGTCCAGGTTTTAGACACCAGCTTGTCTGCATGTTATCGTGGATGTGGACGCAGTCACATTTATACTGTCCAGATTTTCTATTATCAGTCTGATTATGTAAAAAAACTGAATTCTTTTTGTCAACAGGAAAATCATTTTACAGATATTTTGACTTTTGTTTTATAATGAATAAAAACAGACTTCATCTAGCCCAGGTATTTGTCATTAATATTACCGGCTGTGCTTTGTGCAAATTAGCACTTTACATTAGCATGCTAGGCCTCTAAACTACATCAAGCTGTCAGCATTGTTAGCATGCTAGCATTAGCATTGTATCTGAGCAGGCTCTTTGTGTTCCGCCTCCATCATCAGTGACTAACAGAGACAGTCTTACTGCAGTCGGACATGTCGGCTTCCTCACCTGACGCCACCTGGCAGCCGGAGAAGCTGAAGACGAAGGTGAAGAAGACTCTGAGTCTCATGGTTGATGTCATCACAGAGTTGCTGTGCTGCTTCTTTGTGGACCCAAAGGTACAAAGTCCACCTAACCCGTCCCCCTGTCCCCCTCCACCACTGATCACATGTTCCCAATGGAAACCCTGACAGAACGTGACCTGCACGCAGTGACGGCTTCAAACGCCATGTTGGGAAAATCCTTTCTTGCTCATGAGAATCCGAGTTTCCTCTTCACACGTTCAGCTATCACCGAGCTGAGCATTTATCTCAGTGTCAGTCAAATCAGGAAGGTTGAACATGATCATTTGTCTACACAGATGTGCTGACTCATGCTGAGTTCACGTAACATTAAGCTGTGAGCTTTATTCCTGCGTCGACTTACAGAAATAACAAGTCTTAAAGTTGAAGGTTGAACGAACTGAAACTGAAATAAACTCCACTCGACACAGTATCACTTTATTTTCTTAATTTATAAGAAGAAATACAAGAATCAACATCCCACAAAATCATCCCAACCAAACAGTTTTATAAGGTCAGGCAGTGATGGACGGTTGAGCGCTAACGTTACACAGCTGTTGCACTGGCTAATTGTTGGTCTGCAGCAGGACGTGGATTAAAGTCAATCATGATACATGATGGATTCACATATATGAGAAGCTCTATCGATGAATTGTTTGATCTTGTATTACAGAGTTGTTATGACGGTTTCTATAATATAATATTTCGCTCTAGATCATCTCTTAGCTCACTGCTTCGGTTTGGAGCCGGCTCATCTCATCATTGACTTGGTCCCATTTCTGCCAGTGGACATGACATCCTCAATCCAGTCCAGGAAGTTGCTGACTCTGGTGTAGACGCCGTACAGGTTCTCATTGGCGCACCCTTTCCCCCAGCTCACCACGCCCGTCAGGAACCAGGTTTTCTTGTAGCGTGTCACCAGAGGGCCACCACTGTCACCTTCGCAGGCGTCCCGGCCGCCGGTCCTCAGCCCAGCGCAGAGCATGTTTTTGGTGATGTTGAGCTTGTTGATCCTGGTGTGGAGGCGGCACTCCTGCGGATGGACCCTTGGCAACTCCAGCCGCTGGAGGAATCTGGCTGGGGCACCGTGCTGTGATAACCGGCCCCAACCGGACACGGTGGAGTAACGGACAGTTGACAGTGTTCGGCTGAAGGTGCTGTTCTTTGCAGGAAGGCAAATGGGAACCACGTAGGGACCCAGTTTGACTGGGTGGTGGAGCCTTAGCATGGCCAGATCCGAGTCAGAGCTCGTCTTGTTGTATGCCTGGTGGATCACCACTTTGATCACCAGCCGCTTCTGCTCCGTCTTGTCATCCTCCTCCCGGTCATGTTCGCCTTAGCAGGGAGAGAATAAATGGTTAAGTCCATCGACAGCTCTTTAAAAGTTTCTATCTGCTTTCACATGACGAGAGATCGGTCGTCTTTTACTCTTAAGTTGCTAATCGGACTGGAAACAATGTTCAGCACATCGAAGAGGGAAGACTTAGCTGGTATATCTGCTGCAGGCCTCGAAACGCTACTACTGACTAGCAGCTTGATAGATTGTGCAGTGTGTTCTTGGAGATGTGAAAACAGCAAAGAAATGTTACCATTTAAAATCACAGATTAAAAGTAGTGATGTGTAGGAAAAGTTTGATGGTCTTACCCACAATGACCTGATAGATGGTGCTAGGTTTTCCCCAAACGCAGTGAGCTGCAGTCATTACCCACTGATCCGACAGGACGATGGCTCCGCAGCTGTACAGGTGATCTTTAGTGAGCAGAGCCTGAACAGAGAGGACTGTTACTTCTCCACCCGAGCTTGAAGTGATCTGTTCAGCAACAACAAAAATTGCCTGCCATGGACAGTGTCCTTTGGGGCAGGTCTGTCCATTAACAAACCCTCGGGGGCAAACTGAATCAGAGGTCTTCCACAGACGACATTTTCTGACCAGAGAGATGATCAGATTTTTGTCTATTGCACTGATACAAATGTGCACACAACCCTGGAACAACTTAACGAGAAGAAGAAAGGCGTTTATGGCTGGAATCACTCGTCTCTCTTGAGTTAGAGTTAATGTGTCAAAGTCTGAAGCTAGTTGGTTGCTAAGTGTTGCTAAGTGGTTGCTAAAGGGTTTTTAAGCAGCTGTAGGTGGTTGCTACTGCTTTAGAGGGTGCCGGGTTTGGTCAGTGGTTTGTGGGGTGTTTCCAGATGGTTGCTTCAGCTGTTGGGTTTTACTTTTTCCCTTTTGTTCATTTACATCTAACTCAGCTGCTGTAAAGAGTTCTGACCTTGCGGCAGGCAGCTGCTGTTGTCTCGACCCAGACTGTATCCCGGAGCACAGAAGCACATGCGAGAACGATCCGGATCATTTCTGCAGAAAGGTTCACATCCTCCGTTTCTGTAGCGACACCCGTTGGAGGCCTGACGTGCTGCGTAGAGACAAACACAACTTGTTTATATCAGACGGGCGACTCCTTCACTTCCTTCACTTCTTCTTCTTCACCTACCTTTGTCACAGTTGGTTCCATGATAACCATGGCGAACATTTGCAGACGTAGTGTCGACCTGGCGAGTACAGGTCGCTCCGTTCTTGCAGGGAGACGACAGGCAGTGCATCCACGGCTGCAGACAGGAAGTTACAAAAAGACTGTAGATGTAGTTTCTATGATCTGAGGTTCTGAGTTAAACAATCTGTAGCTCCTCCTCAACCCGTGTGGTACTTCACTGTAAGCAAACGAACATATAGCAGGTTGAATCCACAGTACCTGTTGTACATCTCCAGAAGACTTCCTGAGTAAGAAGACAAGACAAATTAATGATGAAACATGAAGCACCATGAACCACGTTGGGATCGTCTCTTTGGCTTGGACCGACCAGCTCTGTGGCAGGGGCAAAGATCTCCTTGGCCTCCTCGTAGGAGCATTTCTCCTCCATGCATTCTCGCTCCCAGATTGCCTCTCTTCAGCTCTTCGAACAGGAAGTTTGACCGACGACTGCGATGCAGGAAAACACTGGGCCTCAGGTCGGTCCTATGAACACTCCTTCATGTAGAAAACCAGAAACAGGAAACGGTTGAACCTTGTGAGGAAGTTGTCCAGACACGGTGGTTCGATCCACTCCACCGCTCCTCATGCACATTCACATACGTCAACTTTGACGATTGAATATGGGGCTGAAACTTACAGCTGCTGGTTTCTAAACCATCATCTGATGATAAATAATACAAAATACATCAAATTTCAATGAATTTGTATCAATAAAGAATCTCTGTTCATCCGTGTGCTAACATAACATCAGTGTCTGTTTACAGCAAACAGCAGAGACAGCAGGGAGAAGTGACCGACCACCCGAAGGTCGAACTATTCAACATGGACACCAGCAGACGAAGCAGAAAACGAAGACGAGTCTGAGAAGGAGAAGATACAGGGCACTGACCTCCAGGAAGCCCAGTGCATGCTGGGATAAAAGCGATGAGAAGTCGTAGGAAGAAAAGTCGCTTCGTTTCTCTGCTGACAGACGCCATTTTTGTTCTTAACTGATCAAAGGTCAGAGAGACACTGAAAACACACAAACCCCCTCTTTACACACACACACACACACACACACACACACACACACACACACACACACAGTACTGCTGTTGAAGGTTCTTCCTGTCGACATGAGCGCAGTCATTTAACAGTTTTTGGTGATTTTCTCCGTGCACCAATCAGGATTCGATCAATCATGTTGTAACAGATGTGAAATAAGTCGTAACGTTTTTCTGTCATTCATACACTGTCACTGAATATTTCACTGATCCTGTCAGCAGTCAGCCGGCTGGAAGACAGACGCCGAGCTGGGCGGACTGCTGTTAGTCAGTAATAACCGGGCTCTGCTCCGTGTCGGTCCTCCCAGCTGAGCTGGCTGATGTCAAATGAAGGTTGATGGTAAACCGACGTCTTCGTGTCGAACAGTTTTTAATAATCACAGCAGTCAGTCGGATCTCGTGTGTTTTTATTCCAGAGCACCACAAAATTAAAAAGAGTTAAGAGTTTTCCACCATGACATAAAGAACTGAAAACATCTGCACTGTTGTAATCAGGGAGACAAACAGGAAGCTGGCCTCCACTCCAGCAGGGGGCGACACTTCCATCACTGCAGCTCCTTCAGGATGGGAGGGATAAACCTGCGGGCGTCTCTCAGCTTGTCCTTCCACTCTTGTGGGATGCTGGCTCCGCTGTACGACCCCCCGGCCCCCAGCAGGGCTCCCAGCGCCGCCCCGCGGTTACAGTTCTCACCTAGGACACAGACACACCTGATGATCCAGCTGAACCTCTTTGTGCTAACGTGACGCTCAGCATCTTAGTCTAGCATGTTAGCATGCTAACATTAATCTTGCACGGACCTCCACAGTTGGTGTTGACCAGGATTCCTCCTCTGGGGTCGTCGTGAAACTCGTGAGCCAGATAGAACATGCTGCACAGAGCTCCTGTCGGTCACAACAACACAGCATTAAACAGGTTTCACCTCTCAGCCTGGAAACATCACATCGTCCATGCAGCAGCACGTCTGAACCTTTAGTGTAGCAAGCCAGACCGAGGTCGTTCACAGCGCTCTGATGGACCTTCAGTCCATCCTCAGAGGACAACGCAAACCTGAAGCACACAAACAGGCTGTTAGAAGACGTTTACAGAGCGATGATGTTTCCAAAGGTCAGCGGACAGAAGAAGAAGAAGAAGAAGAAGAAGAAGAAGAAGAGAAGAAGAAGAAGAAGAAGAAGAAGAAGAAGAAATAAAAGTAGTCAGTAATATTAGCTGCTGACCTGGCTGATGTTTTTGTCAGTCGTACCTGGCTGCCTTGCGGCTGTAGCTCTGGCAGGTGTCCCAGGCGTCCAGTCTCCTCAGAGCGTGCTCGGCCTGCTGGCGGACGCTGGCTCCGCCCAGCACGGCGTGCAGCGCCCGGCTGTAAATGGACACATACTCGGGCACCTTCGGTGGGGGGTGGGTGAGCTCACAAACTCCACTGCTGCTGAAACCGATGAAGCAGGAGGTCAGAGGGTCAGAGGTCCAGATGAGGTTGCAACGTGTTAAAGGAACGTTATCAGAGCAGCTCGTTTCCATCGATCGTCTGACTAGTCCTTAAATGTGATGACTCATCCGACGGCTCGTCACTCACAGCCTGCTCCTCATTGGCTGATTGCAGACAGCAGATGAAGGGGGAGGATCATGGAAGGCAGCCAATGGCGTTCAGCTGGCTGTCGGCGGACGAGGAGCTCAACATGTGCATGGAGCGTTTTTCTGCGAACGTCAGCACCTGAAAAACGCAACGAGTGAAAACTCAACTCAGCTGGAGGAGACTGCTCCACCAGGGGGCGCTTGTTTCACCTGAAGGGGTGACGTCGGTCTGCTGTCCTGCCAGTCTGCGAAGAACGAGCGGTGGGAGGACTCCGCGTAGGTGTCGTCGTGCGAGCCACGCGTTGTCAGGAAGCCGACGTAGTCCGCCAGGACGGCGGCTCGAGCGTCCGGCTGAGAGACGTCTGTAAAACGACCGGAGACGAGGGACTGGACCGCCCGGAGAGAGCAGAGGACGTTCAGGGTGTTACCACCAGACTGAAGACCTGAAGGACACAGACAGACACTGAAGACCTGAAGACCACAGACAGACACTGAAGACCTGAAGACCACAGACAGACACCTGAAGACCTGAAGACCACAGACAGACACTGAAGACCTGAAGACCACAGACAGACACTGAAGACCTGAAGACCACAGACAGACACCTGAAGACCACAGACAGACACTGAAGACCACAAAACTTCATTCTTTGCATCAGTACCTTGGTGGTAGTGGACTGAGCCTTTGGAGGACTTCCACAGGTTCAGTTTGTCGTGGAGGATCACGTTGCCGACCACATCAGGCCGCTCGGCGCCGGACAAACAGGCGGTCCGACCGCTGCCCGGCTGCAACACAGAAACAGAACCATGTGTACCAAGACGTTGACCCAAGAAAGAAGAAACGACCCGTGGTGACTCAAAGGTTCCTCACTGGTGCTGGAGAGGCTGAGGATGCTGGACGGGTGTCTGCGTCCGGGCGGGTTTGAAGCCTGAGATCCAGCCTCCAAAATCTCTCCTGATTGTCCTCGATGTCGTCGTACCAGTGGACCGGCATGGACATGGAGTCAGCCGCACACATCGACCACAAGGCCTCACTGACCGACCCCGCCGCACCTGAGCCATCTCACCTGAGACACACACACACACACACACACACACACACACACACACACACACAGGAGTGAAATATCATTAGATATCACCTGTCTGTCTTCACCTGTCTGTCTGTCTTCACCTGTCTCTGAGGACTATTTCTTGTGCTCACCTGTCACGGGTGCTAAAATTACGTCATTATTACACAGTTACAAAACTACACAGGAAGTTCCTCGGGATCACGTGTCCAGCTGTACGGTGGCCCATGAGGGTGAATTGGGATAAAAACGAAGCGCGGTGACGAGGTGGTTGTCGCCCTGAGGCCGAGGCTGACAGGCTCCAGGGTTATCAGGTGAGCAGGTGAGTCAGGGTGCTCTTCAGCTGAGTGACAGTTTTGTTTATGTGGAAACAGACAGGTGAGTTTCACGGAGTGCCGATGAGCGCACGTTACGGGTGAAAAGAGCGGGAAAACGTGCCTGGAAAACAAGAATCAGGGCGAACTAACGCGGAAGTAAAACTACGGCGGCCGCTGTGTTTACGGTTGTTAGCATCGTTAGCATCGCTAGCTGCTCGGGGGCAGCAGAGTCCGGAGCAGCTGAATGAACCGAACTCTGACGTCACTCACCGGGCGCACGGAGCTCACGAGCTCACGTTAAGCTCACCGCGTGGTTCAAATTAGTCTGCCGGACACCGGGCACCGGACACCGGGCACCGGGCTCTGCTCCGTGTCGGTCCTCCCGCTGAAGGGACGAGCTAACAGGCTAACAGGCTAACGTGTGGATGGAGATGGAGCCGGATCCACAAGATTGTCGGTAAGGACCGGGACCGGGTCTGCTCGGGACCGGGTCTGCTCGGGACCGGGTCTGCTCGGGACCGGGTCTGCTCGGGACCGGGTCTGCTCGGGACCGGGTCTGCCTCCGGACCGGGGATCAAACTTTTAAAAATAAAGTTATAAAGCAATGTTCTCTAATAAATTAAATTTTTATTGTCACAGTTGTAAATTTTAAAATGACAGAGTCAACCTGATCCAACCGCTGATGGAGGTCCAAAGTCTGGCCGGGGGCCAATCACGGCCCCCAGCTGTGACCCTCACCTAAAGGTGTGTGGTGTGTGTGTGTGTGTGTGTGTGTGTGTGCTCTTCAGAACGGGCCAAGGCGTTCTGGGCTGAGGAGGACGTGGACCAGGTGTTCAGCGGCGTGTGTTCGTACGTGGCTCACCTGAAGAGAGTCCTGAAGAAGAACACGGCCACAGATAAAGGTTGGACCTTGTTAATCCACCTGTCATCATGACTTCCTGTTGATGATGATGGGCACTTCCTGTTGATGATGATGGGCACTTCCTGTTGATGATGATGGGCACTTCCTGTTGATGATGATGGGCACTTCCTGTTGTGGCAGAGTATGTTCAGGCGCTGAAGCTGTTGGAGTCTCTGGACTGTTCTCCTCGGGCCTCCGCTCAGGACTCCTCCGTGTTCCAGGTGGTCATCGGCTCAGGTGAATGCTTTTATTCTGAAACTTTCCAACAGGAAGAGAGCAACTTGTTCTGAAAGGCAGAAGAGGAAGAAAAGGACAGTAATGTCCAGTGTCGGACTCTTATTTTGGTAGTGTCTTCCTGCACAGGTGAGCTGCTGCCAGCTGACTCCTCCCCCTCAGTAGCCCCCCCTGCAGGTAGAGAGGAGCTGCTGCCTCCTCTGACACCTGAGGAGCTGCAGTACGACCCCCACAGCTGCTGCAAGGTAACACACACACACACAGTAACACACACACACAGTAACACACACACACAGTAACACTCACACACAGTAACACACACACACAGTAACACACACACACACACACACACTCAAAGTCACACACACACACTCACTGTTTTTTCTGTCCAGGCCTGCCTGTCCAGTTTACCCAGCATGCCTCAGTGCACGCCGGTGTTCTGGGGTCAGAACCCGCTGAAGGTTCCGCTGCTCTGCGGCTTTAAGAGGCTGACCGCCGTGCCACTGATGTCATCGAGGGGGGGCGTGGCTCCTGACGGCCAGGGGGCGGAGCCTTGGGCCTGTGAGGACGTGGAGAACTGGGACGTCGTTTATAAAACGCCGTGTGGGCAGAGCCTCCGTAACCACGACGACGTGATGCGCTTCCTGTTGGCCACAGGCGGCTACGACATCCTGCAGGTCAGCTGGTTTTAGACGCAGGGTTCATCCTGGGCTGTGATTGGCTCCCCGATGTAGGTGACATCTGTGCTTGTCTCCTGCAGGTGGACTTCTTCACCTTTAACCCGTCCGTCCGGTTGGACCCGCCCCTGTCGGCTGGCCCCCGGCGCCCGGAGCTGGACCTGAGCCGGGGCGTGGAGCCCACGCCAGTGGAGCTGTGCACCGGGGACGGCGGCGCCCGGCCGGCCGACTTCCGCTACAGGAAGGAGCGCTGGCCGCACGGCTGCTTCCTGAGCCGAGGCCCGACGCTGTTCACCACCTGCTGCGACTGCACCGACGGCTGCAGCGACGCCGAGCGCTGCGCCTGCGCCGCTATGACCGGAGCAGGGCGCCACTACAGCCACCACAGGCTGCACGAGCCCGTACCGTCAGGGTGAGTCCGGAACGTTCCTCCAACGACAGAAACATTTTCCAGACGTCCACTGAACCCTTCCGTGTGTTTGCAGCGTGTACGAGTGTGGTCCGTGGTGCGGCTGTGACCGCGCTCGCTGTCAGAACCGGCTGGTCCAAAGAGGCATCAGGGTCCGTCTGCAGGTCTTCCCCACTGACGACCGTGGCTGGGGTGTGCGTTGCCGTGACGACCTGGACAGCGGCACGTTCGTGTGCATCTACGCAGGTGAGACGGCGCGGCGCCAGACGAGTCAGAGGGTACGTTGGTCGGAACATGTGATCGATGTTTGATGAAATGTTCAGGTGTGATCCTGCAGAGGGTTCTGAGTCCCACCGAGCCGCCTTCCCCGAAGCTGACGAGGACGGACCTCCCTTCAGACGACGAGGTGGAGGTCGTCACAGAGTGGCTGGCCCCGCCGGTGCTGGAGGGCCAGAGCAACCTGCTGGAACCCACCTCGCCCCCCCTCCACGTCCCGGTGATCCAGAGACCTGCGGACACCAACACTACAACCACCACACCACAGGACCGAGACAAGGTCAGTCTGGTTCTGGTTCTGACGTGTTTACTGCTAATTAGCTCATGTTAACAGGCTAAACTGAGATGGTCTGTTATATCAGTCTTTAGCAATAGCATTAGCATCCTTTAGCCTCAGTTTACAGGTATCATTAGCATCCTTTAGCCTCAGTTTACAGGTATCATTAGCATCCTTTAGCCTCAGTTTACAGGTATCATTAGCATCTTTTAGCCTAGCGTCTTTTTTAGGAGCAGCCGGTGTCGTTTGTTGTTCAGACGGTGTTGGTGGGAGGTCCGGAGCCACAGTCTCCTTCAGCAGGTGGGCCAGGTGAGCAGTCACCAGCTCAGGAGAAGGCGGTCCAGAGCGTGAACGGCGCAGAGCCGAAGAGTCAGAAGAGCTTAAAGAGAGCCATGAAGGTGGAGGACGTTAACTTCCTGGACGCCAGCAGGGAGGGAAACGTGAGCCGCTTCCTGAACGTAAGACGTCAACCAGTCCAAAATGGAGGAAGTGAATCTGAGGAGGAAATGATGAAATGAGGTTTGACCTTTGACCCCGTCTCTGTCCGCCCACAGCACAGCTGCCAGCCAAACTTGTTCATCCAGAACGTCTTCACCGACTCCCACGACCCCGCCTTCCCTGTCATCGCCTTCTTCACCAACAGGTGAGGAGGAGGAGGGACGATGATGATGATGATGATGGTCGTTCATGTTTGTAGTTCTTTGGTAACTGTAGTTTTTCTCTGTCAGGGTCGTGAAGGCCGGCACCGAGCTCACCTGGAACTATTCTGCCAACACGCACAGGAAACAGGAAGTGCCCTGTCACTGCGGCAGCGACGGTTGCCGTGGACAGTTTAGCTTGGAGGAGAATCTGTGTGACCTGTGTGAGGTGGAAGGTGAAGCACGCTGAATCCGCCGCCTGAAACCAAACGTCTTCTTTTCAATAAAGTTTCATATTTCATAACATTCGACTCGTCTGATGTGTGAACAGGTGACAACATGATGTTCATGCTTCAGGTGCATCCAACAGGGAGCTTACACAAGCTAACGTTAGCTTAGCAATGAAGTATGCTAACGTTAACAACAACAACAAACAGACTGCAGAGCATCATCACTGTTTTCTGTTTTACCTTTAGTCTCCATTTACTGGTAGCATTAGCATCATTAGCATCAGTTTACAGGCAGCATTAGCATCATTAGCCTCAGTTTACAGGTAGCATTAGCATCATTAGCCTCAGATTACAGGTAGCATTAGCATCATTAGCCTCAGTTTACAGGCAGCATTAGCATCATTAGCCTCAGTTTACAGGCAGCATTAGCATCATTAGCCTCAGTTTACAGGTAGCATTAGCATCATTAGCCTCAGTTTACAGGTAGCATTAGCATCATTAGCCTCAGATTACAGGTAGCATTAGCATCATTAGCCTCAGTTTACAGGTACCATTAGCATCATTAGCCTCAGATTACAGGTAGCATTAGCATCATTAGCCTCAGTTTACAGGTACCATTAGCATCATTAGCCTCAGATTACAGGTAGCATTAGCATCATTAGCCTCAGTTTACAGGCAGCATTAGCATCATTAGCCTCAGTTTACATGCAGCATTAGCATCATTAGCCTCAGTTTACAGGCAGCATTAGCATCATTAGCCTCAGATTACAGGTAGCATTAGCATCATTAGCCTCAGTTTACAGGTAGCATTAGCATCATTAGCCTCAGTTTACAGGTAGCATTAGCATCATTAGCCTCAGATTACAGGTAGCATTAGCATCATTAGCCTCAGTTTACAGGCAGCATTAGCATCATTAGCCTCAGTTTACAGGTAGCATTAGCATCATTAGCCTCAGATTACAGGTAGCATTAGCATCATTAGCCTCAGATTACAGGTAGCATTAGCATCATTAGCCTCAGATTACAGGTAGCATTAGCATCATTAGCCTCAGTTTACAGGTACCATTAGCATCATTAGCCTCAGTTTACAGGTACCATTAGCATCATTAGCCTCAGATTACAGGTAGCATTAGCATCATTAGCCTCAGTTTACAGGCAGCATTAGCATCATTAGCCTCAGTTTACATGCAGCATTAGCATCATTAGCCTCAGTTTACAGGCAGCATTAGCATCATTAGCCTCAGATTACAGGTAGCATTAGCATCATTAGCCTCAGTTTACAGGTAGCATTAGCATCATTAGCCTCAGTTTACAGGTAGCATTAGCATCATTAGCCTCAGTTTACAGGTAGCATTAGCATCATTAGCCTCAGTTTACAGGCAGCATTAGCATCATTAGCCTCAGATTACAGGTAGCATGACACAATTGTCCTCTGCAGCTGGACATCACACAGCTGAAACCCTTCCTGATCACTCTGTACACTGACCGTTCCCTTCTCTGTAAGTCGCTTTGGATAAAAGCACCAGTTAAATGACCAAATGCAAATATAATGTAAATATAATTATAAAGATTATTTTTGTAGTTCTAAACATATTCACTGTTTTTACTCGTTGTCTCCCATGACGTCACTCCTCTCCGACAGCGTCCATTACAATTACATGACTAATTATGCAGATTGTGTGATGACGTCATTCAGCCACACCTTGCTTCATTAATCACATTTACAGGTGAAATGATTCTGTTGGGTCACACACAGACTGGAGCGGTGAGCTCCCCGTTGTTGGGGCTTGCTCAAGGGCACCTCGGCCGCGGAAAGGAGGTGGACTGTCACCCCACCAGCTGTTCCAATCTTCGAGTGAGAGCGGGAATCGAACCGCCAACCTTCGTTTACTGGAGGACGCACTCTGCCACTGAGCTCTGACTTCCTGTTCGTTTCCTCTGTGTACTTTCACTTTGTGTGAGGTTGTGTCGCAGGTAGTTTTCTCCGCGTGAAGCTCCAGCTGAAGGTAACGAACAAGTTTTTACTGTGACTCGTTAACGAGCTGTCGTTAGTTCCTCTAGAAACAGCAACAATGTGCCGCTCCACCTGTCCACACCTGTCCACAGCTCGGAGTTTAACTGACCTGAGACTTTGAGACTGACGTAAAGCAGCACGTGTCGTTCTTGGTGTCAGAGAGCAGCGCGTGCACTCACAGGTGCAGGCCTCGCGCAGCAGCCTCGCGCAGCTGCAGTCAGAGCGGGAGATGTTCACCCTCCGCGTGCAGGCTGCAAATGAAGGGCTCAACCATCCAGCAGTGTATAAAGTGGTTAAAGCTCTTGAAGTGTTCCATGTCAGTCCATGTTGTTGGTCATACTTTGTACTTTAACTTGAGGAACACTTTGAATGCAGTATTTTCACAGTGTAGTATTACTAGTTCAGAGTACTTGTTGTACCACTGCTTCTCTGATTTGATGTCATTGATGACCTCCGGTACTCAGGCCTGCTGCTCTTCACTGTTCACCTTCTGTGTTGAACAATAAAGTTCAAACTTCTCTGTCCAATAACAAACTATTGATCATGTATTGATTGTAGGTTGACAGTGGTGTTTTCTAGCTGTGTGTTCAGGCTGAGCACAGAAGCTTCAGTCACTCTGAGAGCAAACAGAGGAAGAGAAAGGATCAGTCAGTGATCATCAACATGGAGCTCAAAGCTTCCTCCACCTGTCTTTACAAAGCATGCAGCGCCACCTGGTGGAGCCAAAGTCAGCTGCAGGATGTCAGCTGTCTGAACACAGATTCCATTTGAAATGATGAAAATCAGAAAACTTTCTTGTCACATGAGTCTTTGTTAATCAGTGGAGGAGCAGCTGATCTCTGTAACAGGACAAATGATGACCGGATGATCTGAGTCCATGTGCACATGAATGATTGTGTTTCCTCTCCAGATCAAAGTGTGTGTGAGCTGATGTGGATGTGAGCTGAGCAGCATGGATCAGTGTGAGGACAGAGAGGAGGGAGTCCCTCCCTCTAAAAGCTCTCTGTGTGGGGAACATGACAGCCAGACCAAAGCTCAGAGGTGAGATGAGGATCTCTAACTGTCCACGACTCTTCTCCATGTCACAGCTCAGCACTCACATCACTGCACCATCATTATTCACACTCAAAGCTCTGTGTGTGTTCTGATGAAGCCCACAGCAGACTCTGAGACCAGGACCTGCTGGACCTGGACCTGGACCTGGACCTGGACCTGGACCTGGACCTGATCCCAGCTGTGTGTCCTTCAAGAGTGACCTCTCCATTGATCGTCTCATTGATTTTAAAGATGTCCGTCCGTCTGCTGCACAGAGGTCAGCTGTTAAAAACATTAAAATCTGACTGATTCATGTTTGAACTGTTATTTATCCAGAGAAGTTTTTTAAACCTGAATCTTTATTTTCAGCTTCGTTCTTCACAAACATTTAGATTCTCACATCTGAACACTGAACAGCAGAACCAGCAGAACCAGTAGAACCAGAAGAAGCAGCAGAACCAGTAGAACCAGTAGAACCAGTAGAACCAGAAGAAGCAGCAGAACCAGTAGAACCAGCAGAAGTAGTAGAAGCAGTAGAACCAGTAGAACCAGCAGAAGTAGTAGAAGCAGTAGAACCAGTAGAAGCAGCAGAACCAGTAGAAGCAGTAGAACCAGTAGAAGCAGTAGAACCAGTAGAAGCAGTAGAAGCAGCAGAACCAGTAGAACCAGTAGAAGCAGTAGAAGCAGCAGAACCAGTAGAACCAGTAGAAGCAGTAGAAGCAGTAGAAGCAGCAGAACCAGTAGAAGCAGTAGGCTGAGGTTGAGCTTGAGGCTAACAGATGGTAGCGAGTTCCTCCATCAAATCAACATTTTCTAGTTTTCATGTCAGTGATAACAGCTGGACTGAGATCAGCTGCTCTACTTATCTTGTCTGAGTGTTGTCAATCATACGTCAGCTCTTTGTTTCCCTTCAACATGACAGAACTGTTCTTACATTGATTCACTCTGGAGTTCTTGAAGAGAAGTTTTGTTTTCAGTCATGGAGAACAGTTCTGCTGGATGACAGGAGAAAACAAGCAGAACATTGTTTTGTCAAATGGATCCAGAACACATTGTTGCAGATTAGATCCTGTTGTCTTTGTGTTTCTATCAAGGAGGAAGCTGGAAGAACCAGAACCCAGCACAGTGTCCATGAAGAGTGACGGGTCTATGGGTCAACCTATATCCTTCAAAGATGGACGTCAGTCTGTTGATCAAAGGTGAGGACTGAATGACAAGACAAACAAACAGGGTCATGTGACAGCGTCATGTGACAGGGTCATGTGACAGGGTCATGTGACAGGGTCAGGGTCAGTAGTGGTCCTGGGAGTGTTGCCAGCCAATGGACCAACCACCGATGGTGGCTCCATGATTGGTGATGTTGTATGTCAGCGAGTTGATGCTGCTGGTTGCTCCTGAGTGGAGCTCCCTCTTTGTGAAGCCCAGACATGCACAGGATGCTGTCACCAGGAGACAGTCTGTCATGTAGCTGTCACTCTCTGCTTTCTTTCTTTTCTAACTGTTGTAAACACTCTGTAGACTTTTCTTGTATCTGCTGGTGGGCTCGCCTCTCAGTGTGTGTTCAGGTCACTCAGGAGTGTGGTGACCTTGGTGTGATTGTCAGCTGGACCACTGAGCATCTTCCTCACTGACAGTTTGGAGTGTTCTACAGGTCAACAAGAAGTGGAGGGACTAAACCAGACAAGCTACTGAACCAGCACAGCAAAGTGAGAGCTGCACAGAAATGCAGACTGGACTGTTGATTCCCAGTTGGATCAGCAGTACGACCAACACTTTAATGTCAGGGGAAAGCATCTGATTCAATGTTGGAGTCAACACTTGAACTCAAAGGACCTTCACCTTGTGTTTGTCTCTGTGTGGACATAATGTGAGCTCGTTCTTCATGATTCCTCCACAGAGTGGACCAGGAGAGCTCAGAGGTTCCCAGTGGTCAGTCTGCCCAGCAGCATCAAACACACCTGGACTCCATATTTATGGTCTGTACATGGACAACAACTACTTTACATCTATTCTGTTCACAATCATCTCCATGCTGCACTCTTTAGACCAGTGGACTGTCAGTCTGTCCAACATGGATCTGATGTTTGCTTCCATGATGTGACTTTGGTTGTGTCATTCATATAATGTTCTGTTCCAGCTGCTGGAGGAGAACATTGTCACTTTTGTGAAGAACGAGCTGAAGAGGATCCAGAAGGGTCTGAGTCCAGATGAGCCAGAGAGCTTAGAGAGTCAGAGGGAGGATGAGGAGGTGTTGGACGGTGAGGATGAAGAGCAGAGGAGGAGCAGCAGAGAGTCATTTCTGAAGATCACACTGCACTTCCTGAGGAGAATGAAGCAGGAGGAGCTGGCTGACTGTCTGCAGAGCAGTAAGAGGATTTCTCTAAAGATTCAACATGATGGATGAATGAGACATTTACTGATGGACACTAATATGTTTACATGGATTCTTTAGGGGAATTACATTGTCTTATTTTCTTCATCAATCACTGAATGATCTTATTTGTTGTGTCTTCATTCAGGAAGTTATTCTGGAGTTTGTCCTAAACTCAAGTCTAACCTGCAGAAGAAGTTCCAGTGTGTGTTTGAGGGGATTCCTAAAACAGGAAACCCAACCCTTCTGAAGCAGATCTACACAGAGCTCTACATCACAGAGGGAGGGACTGCAGAGGTCAATGATGAACACGAGGTCAGACAGATTGAAACAGCATCCAGGAGAGCAGACAGACCAGAAACAACCATCAGACAAGAAGACATGTTTAAAGCCTCACCTGGAAGAGATGAACCAATCAGAACAGTGGTGACAAAGGGAGTGGCTGGCATTGGGAAAACAGTCTTAACACAGAAGTTCACTCTGGACTGGGCTGAAGACAAAGCCAACCAGGACATACAGTTCATATTTCCATTCACTTTCAGAGAGCTGAATGTGCTGAGAGAGAAAAAGTTCAGCTTGGTGGAACTTGTTCATCACTTCTTCACTGAAACCAAAGAAGCAGGAATCTGCAGGTTTGAAGACTTCCAGTTGTGTTCATCTTTGACGGTCTGGATGAGTGTCGACTTCCTCTGGACTTCCACCACACTGAGACCCTGACTGATGTTAGAGAGTCCACCTCAGTGGATGTGCTGCTGACAAACCTCATCAGGGGGAAACTGCTTCCCTCTGCTCGCCTCTGGATAACCACAAGACCTGCAGCAGCCAATCAGATCCCTCCTGACTGTGTTGACATGGTGACAGAGGTCAGAGGGTTCACTGACCCTCAGAAGAAGAAGTACTTCAAGAAGAGATTCAGAGATGAGGAGCAGGCCAGAAGAATCATCTCCCACATCAAGACATCTCGAAGCCTCCACATCATGTGCCACATCCCAGTCTTCTGCTGGATCTCTGCTACAGTTCTGGAGGATCTGTTGAAGACCAGAGAGGGAGGAGAGCTGCCCAAGACCCTGACTGAGATGTACATCCACTTCCTGGTGGTTCAGTCCAAAGTGAAGAACATCAAGTATGATGGAGGAGCTGAGACAGATCCACACTGGAGTCCAGAGAGCAGGAAGATGATTGTGTCTCTGGGAAAACTGGCTTTTGAGCAGCTGCAGAAAGGAAACCTGATCTTCTATGAATCAGACCTGACAGAGTGTGGCATCGATATCAGAGACGCCTCAGTGTACTCAGGAGTGTTCACACAGGTCTTTAAAGAGGAGAGAGGACTGTACCAGGACACGGTGTTCTGCTTCGTCCATCTGAGTGTTCAGGAGTTTCTGGCTGCTCTTCATGTCCATCTGACCTTCATCAACTCTGGAGTCAACCTGCTGGCAGAAGAACAACCAACCAGCCATGAATCTGCAGAGACACACTTCTACCAGAGTGCTGTGGACAAGGCCTTACAGAGTCCAAATGGACACCTGGACTTGTTCCTCCGCTTCCTCCTGGGACTTTCACTGCAGACCAATCAGACTCTCCTACGAGGTCTGCTGACACAGACAGGAAGTGACTCAAGAACCAATCAGGAAACAGTCGAGTACATCAAGAAGAAGATTGAAGAGAGTCCCTCTGCAGAGAGAAGCATCAATCTGTTCCACTGTCTGAATGAACTGAATGATCGTTCTCTAGTGGAGCAGATCCAACAGTACCTGAGTTCAGGAAGTCTCTCCAAATATTATCTCTCTCCTGCTCAGTGGTCAGCTCTGGTCTTCATCTTACTGTCATCAGAAGAAGATCTGGACGTGTTTGACCTGAAGAAGTTCTCTGCTTCAGAGGAGGCTCTTCTGAGGCTGCTGCCAGTGATCAAAGCCTCCAAGAAAGCTCTGTAAGTCTGATTTATTCATCAATAAATACTCTGATATCTTTCAACTGACCAATTATATATAAATTCTAACTTTCTTTCTGTTGTTTCTCCAGACTGAGTGGCTGTAACCTCTCAGAGAGAAGCTGTGAAGCTCTGTCCTCAGTTCTCAGCTCTCGGTCCTCTAGTCTGAAAGATCTGGACCTGAGTAACAACAACCTGCAGGATTCAGGAGTGAAGCTGCTGTCTGCTGGACTGGAGAGTCCACACTGTACACTGGAAAGTCTCAGGTCAGGATCCATTAATCCATTCAGCTGATGGCCATTTAAAGACAGTTTCTTCTTTATCTGACTGACGCAGCAGGACCCTCAGATGATCTTCCATGTGTGTTGTTTTGTGTGTTTTCAGGCTGTCAGGCTGTCTGATCACAGAGGAAGGCTGTACTTCTCTGGCCTCAGCTCTGAGCTCCAACCCCTCCCATCTGAGAGAGCTGGACCTGAGCTACAATCATCCAGGAGACTCAGGAGTGAAGCTGCTGTCTGCTGGACTGGAGGATCCACACTGGAGACTGGACACTCTCAGGTATGAAGAGGCCTGCTGCAGCGAAACCTGATTAGATTGAATAAAGGATTCAAAGGAATCAGATGGTGGATTTGGACTGAATCAGATGAATCAAATCCCAACCCTCCATGTGAACAGAAAAACCAAACTGTGTATGAGAGTGATGTAATGTCCATGTTTGCATGCTGAAAGAGGATGTGCTGCTCTGACCCCCCTCCTCCTTTCAGGGTGGAGCCTGCTGGAGGCCGATGGTTGAGAGCAGGTCTGAGGAAGTGTAAGTGTGTTTTTAATTTGATTCATGAAAACAAACCATCTTCAAACTGTGACATCACTCCTTCAAATCTCTGATGTCATCATCAATACATGAACAGATGATAGATTAATAACTGTCTTCTTCTCTCCATCAGATTCCTGTGAACTCACAGTCGACACAAACACAGTACACAGAAACATCAAACTGTCTGACAACAACAGGAAGATGACGTATGTGAAGGAGGATCAGTCATATCCTGATCATCCAGACAGATTTGACTGTCCTCAGCTGCTGTGTGGAACTGGTCTGACTGGTCGCTGTTACTGGGAGGTCGAGTGGAGCGGAGAACTTGATATATCAGTGAGTTACAGAGGAATCAGAAGGAAAGGAGGCCGAGATGACTGTGTGTTTGGATGGAATGATCAGTCCTGGAGTCTGTTCTGCTCTGATGATTATGGTTACTCTGTCTGTCACAATAACAGAAGAACACCCATCTCCTCCTCCTCCTCCTCCTCCTCCTCCTCCTCCTCGGTCTCTCACAGAGTAGCAGTGTATGTGGACTGTCCTGCTGGCTCTCTGTCCTTCTACAGAGTCTCCTCTGACACACTGATCCACCTCCACACCTTCAACACCACATTCACTGAACCTCTTTATGTTGGGTTTGGACTCTGGCCGTCTGGTTCTGATTCTTCAGTGTCTCTGTGTCCTCTGTAGGACGGACAGTCTCCTCCTGTTAGACCAGTGCTTCTCAAATATTTTCTGTCATGCCCCCCCTAGGAAGAATAAAACATCTCGCGCCCCCCCCCCCCGTAATTTTTTTCAAAATCTTGCCATGCGTCTTATAATCCGGTGCGCCTTATATATGAATCAATACTGAGCCGCAACAGGTCTGGGAACTACAGTAAGCAGCCGCTAACTCCATTTCCCCAGTAGAAGAAGTAGTGCGCGGTGCATGCTGGGATATATAAAACGGCGTTTTATTCCATTTGTGTATTTTTTTACGGAAGTGTACCGGCGGGCGCGGACAGCCCAACATACTGGCGCACGGGAGCGGGGTGGATGGCCCACCATACTGCCGGCTGCGGCGGTGGGCGCCTCTGCGATCGACTTGATCATGTCTGGCGATCGACCGGTAGCTCGCGATCGACGTATTGGGCACCCTTGTTTTAGTGCGCATGCTCAGTGCAAACAAAACTCCTACACCACCGAGCGAATGCTCCCTGCGCACACTGCCAATGAGAGCGCCACTGCCCCCTAATGTAGGGGAAGTGCAATTGCACTTTATTCTAGGACAGTAAAAAAAAAAAAAAAAAAAAGCATGTTCCCCGAGGTCAAACGCGCCCCCCTTGACTGAGCCTTGCGCCCCCCCAGGGGGGCGCGCCCCACTATTTGAGAAGCACTGTGTTAGACAAACATTGTCTCTGCTGAGCAGATCAGTTGAGTGTGTCCAGGATCACAGAGCTGATGTTCTTTCTGTCCCACACCATGTGTCCCTGCTTAGATTCTGGTGGGACCTTTGCTGCATGTCATCCCCTCTCTCTACCCCGTGTTTCCTGTCTGCGTCTCCTACGTGTCCGTGAAGTGTCATGAGCACAAAGCATGATGGGATATGTTCAACAATTGCAGTTGTATGAATCCAAATAAAATTTATCGTTTCAAACAAAGAGTGTCGTGGAAACTCATTGTCCAATCAGAAATGGATCAGACTTCAGTCCTTCCATCACGACGTTCAGCTGAGTGAAAGGAAAGAATAAAGTCTGGTTCATGAGCAGAACTTCAAATCAACAGTTTATTAATGTCTGGATTCAAACTAATGAAGACTTAATGAAGACAGACAACAGACTCCAGTTACTCTGAGAAGATACGTCTGCTTCATGTGGACAGAACTGTGATTTCATGTGATCTGCATGATTCAAAATGAGATCATCAAAAAGTTTGAATCATTTGTGAAAAAACTGCTTTTATTTTGAAAACCGGACGTTGAACCTTCAATTTGAACGTCACCGCCGCTTTTATTTTGAAAACAGGACGTTGAACATTTTCTTTGAACGTCACCGCCGCTTTTATTTTGAAAACAGAACGTTGAACATTTTCTTTGAACGTCACCGCCGCTTTTATTTTGAAAACAGGACGTTGAACATTTTCTTTGAACGTCACCGCCGCTTTTATTTTGAAAACAGGACGTTGGACATTTTCTTTGAACGTCACCGCCGCTTTTATTTTGAAAATCCAGCCCGGATGTACGTGTGTTGTTTACATCTCGTGCCGCTCCGGTGTGTCTCACCGACAGTTCTTCAGACACTCGAGCCGACCATGGACGCTGTTTTCCGGGCTGCGTGTGTGCTCCTCTGGGCCTCTTCCTTCTCCCAGGCCTCCTGCAGCCGGGTCCGGATCCCGCCTCACGACCAGGTGGCCCGGGTCGCCCGCTTCGTGGCCCACCAGTGTGATTGGGCCTCCATGGCCACCATCTCCACCCACAAGCCGGTGGTGGGACAGCCGTTCTCCAACGCCTTCTCGGTCAGCGACGGGCCGGAGGGCTCCGGCTCCGGGGTGCCCTACATGTACCTGACCCGCATGGAGATCTCGGTGCAGGACCTGGAGGGTACCGTCCCGGTAGTCCGGTCCATTTCTGCAGCATCGACTTCTGCTCGTATTATATTTCATAACGAGTGTGTGTCATTATAGAGGAAGTCTGACTGTCACACACGGTTAATTATAATGTAACAATATAATAGACAGACTGTGACATAATGTGATATAAAGTAATATGATATAATATAATGTAATATAATATAAAGTAATATGATATAATACAATGTAATATAATATAAAGTAATATGATATAATATAATGTAATATAATATAAAGTAATATGATATAATATAATGTAATATAATATAAAGTAATATGATATAATACAATGTAATATAATATAAAGTAATATGATATAATATAATGTAATATAATATAAAGTAATATGATATAATATATATATATAACATAACATGATGTAATATAATGTAGAAATATTTTAGGTTACATAAACACGCAGTTTAGGATTCACGTGACTCCACCGTGACTCAGCAGTTCCTTCACAGAGTGACTCAGCAGTTTTGGCAGTCATGTGACAGGAGAGCTGAGCTGAGTGAAGCGAAGGTGAAGCGTCAGTGAGAGGAGGTGAAGTGTCAGTGAAAGGAGGTGAAGTGTCAGTGAGAGGAGGTGCAGGTCAGTGAAAGGAGGTGAAGCGTCAGTGAAAGGAGGTGCAGGTCAGTGAAAGGAGGTGAAGCGTCAGTGAAAGGAGGTGCAGCGTCAGTGAAAGGAGGTGCAGGTCAGTGAAAGGAGGTGCAGGTCAGTGAAAGGAGGTGAAGCGTCCAGAACCTTCAGTGAAAGTTTCCTCTGAAACTTTACAGAACACGTCAACTCCTTTCAGCGCTGACACTGCAGGCAGTGAAAGGAGGTGAAGCGTCAGTTAGTGTCAGTGAAAGGAGGTGCAGCGTCAGTTAGTGTCAGTGAAAGGAGGTGAAGCGTCAGTTAGTGTCAGTGAAAGGAGGTGCAGCGTCAGTTAGTGTCAGTGAAAGGAGGTGAAGCGTCAGTTAGTGTCAGTGAAAGGAGGTGAAGCGTCAGTTAGTGTCAGTGAAAGGAGGTGCAGCGTCAGTTAGTGTCAGTGAAAGGAGGTGAAGCGTCAGTTAGTGTCAGTGAAAGGAGGTGCAGCGTCAGTTAGTGTCAGTGAAAGGAGGTGCAGCGTCAGTTAGTGTCAGTGAAAGGAGGTGAAGCGTCAGTTAGTGTCAGTGAAAGGAGGTGCAGCGTCAGTTAGTGTCAGTGAAAGGAGGTGAAGCGTCAGTTAGTGTCAGTGAAAGGAGGTGCAGCGTCAGTTAGTGTCAGTGAAAGGAGGTGAAGCGTCAGTTAGTGTCAGTGAAAGGAGGTGAAGTGTCAGTGAAAGGAGGTGAAGCGTCAGTGAAAGGAGGTGAAGCGTCAGTGAAAGGAGGTGTAGTGTCAGTGAAAGGAGGTGAAGCGTCAGTGAAAGGAGGTGCAGCGTCAGTTAGTGTCAGTGAAAGGAGGTGAAGCGTCAGTTAGTGTCAGTGAAAGAAGGTGCAGCGTCAGTGAAAGGAGGTGAAGCGTCAGTGAAAGGAGGTGAAGCGTCAGTGAAAGGAGGTGAAGCGTCAGCGAAAGAGGTGCAGCGTCAGTGAAAGGAGGTGCAGCGTCAGTGAAAGGAGGTGCAGCGTCAGTGAAAGGAGGTGAAGCGTCAGCGAAAGGAGGTGCAGCGTCAGTGAAAGGAGGTGCAGCGTCAGTGAAAGGAGGTGCAGCGTCAGTGAAAGGAGGTGAAGCGTCAGCGAAAGAGGTGCAGCGTCAGTGAAAGGAGGTGAAGCGTCAGTGAAAGGAGGTGAAGCGTCAGTGAAAGGAGGTGAAGCGTCAGCGAAAGAGTGGCAAGCGTCAGTGAAAGGAGGTGAAGCGTCAGTGAAAGAAGGTGAAGCGTTAGTGAAAGGAGGTGCAGCGTCAGTGAAAGGAGGTGAAGCGTCAGTGAAAGGAGGTGAAGCGTCAGCGAAAGAGGTGCAGCGTCAGTGAAAGGAGGTGAAGCGTCAGTGAAAGAAGGTGAAGCGTTAGTGAAAGGAGGTGCAGCGTCAGTGAAAGGAGGTGCAGCGTCAGTGAAAGGAGGTGCAGCGTCAGTGAAAGGAGGTGAAGCGTCAGTGAAAGGAGGTGCAGCGTCAGTGAAAGGAGGTGCAGCGTCAGTGAAAGGAGGTGCAGCGTCAGTGAAAGGAGGTGCAGCTCAGAGCAGTTGCATGTTAAACACCTGAAAGCAGCTGAAGTGACGTGTGTGTCCTGCAGGTGGACCCTCAGGCGTCTCTGTCCATGTCTCTGGCTCAGACTGATTACTGCAGGCAGCAGGGCTTCGACCCTCAGAGTCCTCTCTGCGCTCACATCATCCTGTCCGGATCTGTGGTCCAGGTACAAATACACACACCTGTGTACCCAGGTGAGAATGCCGGAGCAGTCACATGACCCTCACCTCCCTCCCTCCTCCTCCAGGTGAACGGCACGGAGGCGGAGTTTGCTAAGAAAGCTCTGTTCAGTCGTCATCCGGAGATGATCGACTGGCCGTCTGACCACAACTGGTTCTTCGCCAAGTTCAACATCACACAGGTACCAGTACTACGACTATTGAATACTACTGCAGCCACGCAGTACTACGACTACTGCATACTACTGCAGCCACGCAGTACTACGACTACTGCATACTACTGCAGCCAGGCAGTACTACGACTACTACCAGCATACTACTGCAGCCACGCAGTACTACGACTACTACCAGCATACTACTGCAGCCACGCAGTACTACGACTACTACCAGCATACTACTGCAGCCACGCAGTACTACGACTACTACCAGCATACTACTGCAGCCACGCAGTACTACGACTACTTCAACCACGCAGTACTACGAATACTGCATACTACTGCAACCACGCAGTACTATGACTACTGCATAATACTGCAACTACGCAGTACTACGACTACTGCAACCATGCAGTACTGCGACTACTGCATGCTACTGCAGCCACACAGTACTACGACTACTGCAGTACTCCCATTTCAAACAAACTCGACAGGTATTTTCAGGTGTTTCAGTCATCAGCCAATCAGAGGGCAGGAAGCCTCGTTAACGTGCGTGTTGCTCTTTCAGGTGTGGGTGTTGGATTACTTTGGCGGGGTGAAGACCGTCACTCCAGAAGAATACTTCCAGGCAGCGCCACACAGGAAGCACCACTGACTGCAGAGCTGCTGGCTCTTGTAGTTCTCTTTGCTCTGGTTGTAGTTCTGTGATAGAAACTACAACACGAGTCCTTTAAAGCCACTTTAAACATTTTGATGCACAAAGTGAAAAATGAGGAATTTTTTTTTCTTTTCTTGCAGTGAATCTCAGGTGTGTGTGTGTGTGTGTGTGTGTGTGTGTGTGTGTGTGTGTGTCGTTCTGTCATGAACATGTTTGACCAGCTGAGGGAGCCGCTGAGCTTCAAATCAAACCCACACTGACAGTCTGGCTTCATCGTTTGACTGCAGCTGGAAGCTGAAACGTAAAGAACACAAAGTGCCTCTAA
The DNA here is from genome assembly GCA_014281875.1 of Nibea albiflora. Classification (NCBI taxonomy): domain Eukaryota; kingdom Metazoa; phylum Chordata; class Actinopteri; family Sciaenidae; genus Nibea; species Nibea albiflora. The sequence continues at coordinate 15,684,934 of CM024812.1, forward strand.
TCTTCAGCTGGACTTCTGTTTTTGGAGAAATGATTTGTAGAAATAAAGTTTGTGAAGAAAAACTCTAAATGTCTCCACCTCTGCTGTTTTGAAGTCATTTTTGAATCCACGACGACACAAAACAACAACAACGTTTGTATCTTTGAGCTATTTAAGTTAGCACGCTAAGTTAGCCCGAGAAGGTCGAGCAGAGCAGTCGTGAAGTGAAAAATACTTTTAGCATCAAAATGGAAACGCTGACGTATGAAGCGTTCTCATTGGACGGTCTGCGTAAACCACAAACCGTGACGTCACCTGTCACCCCGCTTTGGAACCAATACGTTCTAATGTGATACTTCATGATGGAACACGTCAACGGAGCCCGAGCTGAAGCTGTGGACCAGCTCAGATTTGATGATTACTGAATTTAATGTTGACAATGACAAACAAAGAGTTCAGAACAAGAGGAGAGACAACTGCAGTCCATCAAACATCTTCCTCTGCCTCTCTCCTGACCTCCGTCACGCTTCATCCTGTCTGGATGTCTGTGTAGTTTCTGTAGTTGTGTAGTTTGTGTGGTTGTGTAGTTTGTGTGGTTGTGTAGTTTGTGTAGTTGTGTAGTTTGTGTAGTTGTGTAGTTTGTGTAGTTGTGTAGTTTGTGTAGTTGTGTTTATCCATTTGTATCAAGAAAACTTTGAAAAAAAAAGTCCAAATAACAAAAAGAGTTCGATCATTGAAATATTAAAACACTTTAAATCAGGTACAAACATCAAAATAACTAAAAAAAACACAAGTGAACTTGTTTTTCTGTGTGTGTGTTGTGTGTGTGGGAGAGAGACATCGTGTAGATAGTGTGTGTCACCTGGCAACAGCAGCTCTCACCACTTCCTGTTCTACTTAAAGACGAGGGAGGAAGACGCACGTTTGCTTCAGTCGTCCTTCGGTGCATCGCTGCTGAAAGCAGTTGGAAGAAGCGTCTTTCTGGGCAGACCGGTCTGGGATGGAGCTCCAGGTGGTGTCTGTCTGGCCTGCTGGTCCTCGCCTCTGTGCTTCCTCCGGCAGGTAAGACTCCAGATCACAAAGACTTGAAGGGGTTGAGGTCGAAATGTCACGAGCGAGATGAACGGCCTCAAAGTTCAAACCGTCGTTCATTTTTAAAAGACAACGGACAGAAAGTCTGTTTGATTCACTCACGTCAGCTTTTATTCTGGTTTTTTAAAACTTTTATTAATATTTTAAATTATGCTTTGATGGTTTTGGTTGACCCGCCATTATCTGCGTGTCACTTCCTGTGAGAACGTGTGAACGAGCTTATTAACTGCAGAGATTAATTCTGTCTGATTGGTCTGGTGCTTCAGAGCTAGCTGCTAATCTTAGCATCAAAATGAATTAGTTAATTAATTAATTGGACGTCAGAAAAACGGTGCTGTCACCTCAACATGTCGTCAGGTGTGACATCTGTAAGTTTTCAGTGTCAGCCAGCTGATCAACAGAAATCAATGAAAGGTTTGTGTTTGGTTTTCTAATGGTTTATGAAGGTTCAGCAGTAACATCAAGCTGGCTGACCGACCACATGATGAGTGGTCACTGACGCAAGCTTCGTCCCATTCAAATACCAGTTTGAAACCAGTTTAAACCAGTTTAAACCAATCTGAACCAGTTTAAAAAACCAGTTTAAAACAAGTCTGGACCAGTCTGAAACCAGTCTGAAACAGTCTGAAACAGTTTCAGATCATATAATTTTTGTGTGATGTTTTTATTTGCTTTTCAAGTTTGAACAGAATCGCCTGAAAATTCTAATCATAAAGTTACACGCGTGTAAAGCTTTATTTGGCAGAGACAGCTGAAGAGTGACAGAATGTGGAGAGACGGGGAATGACCTGCGGGAAAGGCCACAGGTCAGAATCGAACCCTGGACCGCCACGGCGAGGACTGAGGCTTCGTACACGGGGCGGCTTGGCGCTACCAGCTGAGCTGAACAACACCAAGTTTAGACCAGCTTAAAGTTTAAACCAGTTTAAACCAGTTTAAAGGTGAAAATATCCGCAAAGTAAAATGGAGGCACGTTTAGAGCGCGAACACGGAGACTTCATAACGACTGCAACACGCCATCACCTCCATTTTAGAGACTTGTCCATCACAGCGTTCATAAAGTTTCAAACGGTGATGAAGTAAAGTAAAGTAAAGTAAAGTAAAGTAAAGTAAAGTAAAGTTCAATAAAGTAAAGTAAAGTAAAGTAAAGTTCAATAAAGTAAAGTAAAGTAAAGTAAAGTAAAGTAAAGTAAAGTAAAGTAAAGTAAAGTAAAGTAAAGTGAAGTGAAGTTCAGTAAAGTAAAGTTCAGTTAAGTTCAGTAAAGTAAAGTAAAGTGAAGTGAAGTAAAGTAAAGTAAAGTAAAGTAAAGTAAAGTAAAGTTCAGTAAAGTTCAGTAAAGTAAAGTAAAGTAAAGTAAAGTGAAGTAAAGTAAAGTAAAGTAAAGTAAAGTAAAGTAAAGTGAAGTAAAGTAAAGTAAAGTAAAGTAAAGTAAAGTAAAGTAAAGTAAAGTAAAGTGAAGTAAAGTAAAGTAAAGTAAAGTAAAGTGAAGTAAAGTAAAGTAAAGTGAAGTAAAGTAAAGTAAAGTAAAGTAAAGTAAAGTAAAGTTCAGTAAAGTAAAGTTCAGTAAAGTTCAGTAAAGTAAAGTAAAGTGAAGTAACGTAAAGTAAAGTAAAGTGAAGTGAAGTGAAGTGAAGTAAAGTAAAGTAAAGTAAAGTAAAGTAAAGTGAAGTAAAGTAAAGTAAAGTAAAGTGAAGTGAAGTGAAGTAAAGTAAAGTAAAGTAAAGTAAAGTAAAGTAAAGTAAAGTGAAGTGAAGTAAAGTTCAGTAAAGTAAAGTAAAGTGAAGTGAAGTGAAGTGAAGTGAAGTGAAGTAAAGTAAAGTAAAGTGAAGTGAAGTGAAGTGAAGTGTCTCTCAGCTGCAAACAGACTTTAGATAAAAATAAAAATGACTTCATGTTTTTTTTTCAAGTCAAAAGAATCGAAACAACGAAGAACAGTCGAGTTTATATTTAATGCTCACTTTACTTCATGTTAATTATTAAACATGCTGCAGATTCAAACAGGCAGTGGTCCGTAACATGGAGCTCTCGTGAGGAATCAATTAATTAATTAATGAATGATAACAGACTCGTTAAATGGCCGACGCTCCTCTGTGCACTGCGATCCTCTAAACTCTAAAAACGTTGATGTTAATGACAGAAACCTTCGTGTGGTTTGCAGGGCTGACATGAGGAAAGGTCCGTGCTCCTCTGAACACGCGTGTAAACTTTATGATTCGAATTTTCAGGTGATTCAGGAGATTTATTTAAATCTACACACACACACACAAACAGACACACACAAACAGACACACACACACACACAAACAGACACACACACACACAAACAGACACACACACACACGTTTGAAGGGACGTGTATTTCACAGCATTGTTCGTTGAGTGTTTCTGACGTCTAACACAGACGTGGCTCGAATAGTCCGCTGGTGTTGCAGCTCTGTTTGTCTCTTTGTGAAGAAAATGAAAGCGACCACAAACAGTGAGCCCTCGCCTCACTTCAGGAAGCAGCTCTGTGGTTGTCTGAAGCTCGATGAGGTGATGAAGTGACAGAAGCTGAGTGCTTCTTTCACAGAAAGCAGACCTCAGACGCTCCTCAGTGGACGAAATCACGAGAAACAAGTGGCTGCTCAGACAAGAATGTAGTTTTTATTGAAATGTCAAATATCATATGGTTTGCTGTGTGTCAGTGCAGCGGCCATCTTTGATGAGAAGAAAACAGACGTGCCCGCTCGGTGGCAGGAAAAGAGGTGAAACAGTGCAGCGCGTGCAGAGAGGCGGCGAGCTGTCCTGGATCTTCTCTCAGGTGTTTCAGGAACTCCAGCAAACTGACGAATCGTGTCGAAACATGATCTTTACAAAACTGTCGGCTCATCGTCTTTGTTCAGCAGAAAGGAGGCGATAGCTGATGTTGTTGATTACGGATCAGAACTGAAGTCCTCGTTAATCTGAGGGGAAAGTCATGTGACTGTAGTGATCTTTAAAGTAGTACTTTTATTGGCAGTGCCTGAAGGTGATTAAAACAGGGTTGCAGCTCACAGACGAGCGCTGTAAAGATTTGCAGGAGGTCCAACTCAGTCTGGAAGATGAAATCTGATCAGGACTGATGACTGATGATCAGTTAGCTTAGCATCTCTGACAGCTAACGAGCATTCACAGGTTTTAATGAATCAACAGGTCACGTATGAAGTATTCAGGAAACTGTCGCAGCTGTCACAGATCAATAATTCCTTTAATCAGTTTATCATCTGCACTTGATTTCTTGAATGAATCTGAACGTGAACTCTCCCACGTCAAACTCATTTTTCGTCCGTCTGTTTGTTTGGAGGTTACAGTAAGTGTTGATTTTAAAATCAGCTCGTCACTTCCAGTAATGAGTGGAACATTTACATTCATTTCAACATCTGAGAGACAAATGTGATTATTATTTTATTAATTATGACTACAAAAAAAAACTACACTGTGACTGTAAAAAAATAATGACCTGATTAAAAACTGATATTTTGTTATTTAGTGACGAACGTTCATCCTGAGTGTTTCAGTAAATCTGCTGCTCCTGCTTAAAGCGAACTCGCACGTTAATAAATGTGAACATTTGAAACATCTTGTTACTGGACTGATGTGTCGGAGACTTCATGGAGGTTGTGATGGAAAACTGTAGTTTGTGAATGGAAAGGAGCTCTGACTGTCGACGTCTGAGTCACGAAGCATTCTGCAAACACGTGATCGAGCTTTCCGTTAACGTTATGGTGAAACAGCTGCTCAGGCTTGTTTGAGTCACTTCAGATAGTGTCAGTGGAAACAAACTCTGGTCCTCTGCTTCAGTACTGCACTTTGTACTTCATGTATAATCAGACATCAGAGTATTTCACCAGAGAAGGCAGCAAACAACGATCCTTCAAAAACAACACAGTATCGTCTGCATATCGTGTGACAGCATTTTAAATTCATGTTAACTGCTCACTCGTGTATAACTACTACAACAGCAACTTCTACTACTACTACTACAACAGCAACTTCTACTACTACTACTACAACAGCAACTTCTACTACTACAACAGCAACTTCTACTATTACTGCTACTACTACAACAGCAACTTCTACTATTACTGCTACTACTACTTCGGCAACTTCTACTACTACTACTACTACAGCAACTTATACTACTACAACAACAACTACTACTACCAACACTACCACTACAGTTACTACAACAACTACTACTACTACAACTGTTAGTATTACTACTACAGCTACTAGAGGTACTGTAGTTCTTGTCTTTTTTGAGTTTCTTTCGTGCAGACGGTATTTAAAGTATTTACAGTATACTGTAGTTATGAATTCACTCAATCACTAAATGTTGATGTTGATATTGTGTTGTCACAATATTATGTATATAAGTATATGCAGTAGTTCAGTAAAGTTCTTACTACTACGTTACTTTAGGCCGCTGTAGAAGAACTGCAGTTTTCTGTACAGTCGAGGGAGTTCTTCTATTAAATATAATTAGCTCTAATTAAAGTACTACAGTTTCTGCTCATAGTACTACTAACCGTACAGGTATTATAGTACACTGACAGCTGCCGTGTACATGAAATGAGGCCAGGCTGTATTTCAAAAGTATTTTAAAGTTGTGCACAGAGCAGTTTCTGAAAGCAGTTTCATGAAACTCTGCTGTGTTCATCAGATCACACACCGCCACGACCACACACACACACACACACACACACACACACACACACACACACTGTAGCTTCCTGTCCTCATGTTCGATCTATCTTTGCTTTTATCAGATGTTATTTTTATCAGACGTTCTCTCGAACCCGACCCTCCCCTGATATAGACTGAACATACTGACGTGACTGTGAAACCACTGCGTGATAATCTGCTTTTCATCTGCGTTGCCGTGGCAACACAGAAACAGGAAACTGATGCTGCAGTGTGAGGCATGAGAGAAGTCCGCTTGTGGTGGTGAAGGCACACAAATACTCGATGAGTCAGTGAAGACAGCTTCAAATTGATGTCACACTGAAAACTACAGTACCCATGAGCCTCGGCTGCTGTGTTTTCAGGTGTGCACCTGAGCGCCTGCAGTAGAATGTGACGCTCTGTGATTGGACGCCTGTCAGTGAAATGCACCATGGGAGTCGTGGTTGACTTTCTGTAACTTTGAAGCAGGACAAAAAGCATCGCTCGTTTTTATTTTATGACCTCACAAACTAACACGTGACCTTTGACCTCTGCAGAGGCGCTCACCTTGTACGACCCTCAGCTGTGTTACATCCTGGACGGCTTCCTCGGCCTGTACGGACTCATCATCACCGGCATGTTCATCAAGGAGAAGGTCAGACCACGCAAAGCGTCTGATGTTGATCACAGCACGTTCATTTCTGCTAATTTCTGCGTTTTAATTGGATGTTTTGATGTTTTTAGTTCTTCAGGACCAAAGTGAAGATGACGGACGAGGGCATCTACAGCGTGAGTCTGCAAACTGTCTGTTGCTAGGAAACATCTGCAGCACCGTCCAATCGAGAGCAACAGGCTCCGTAAACAGGAAGTTACTGTAGCATCTCAAGCTAGCATGAAGATGCTAAAAGAGTTTATAATGATGTGATCATGCTAAGCTGACTGATAACTTTGCTCATGTAGTCAACTCATATTAGCATATTGTTTAATCATTAAATTTCATGATGTCATTTAAAGATAAAATAATTTTTAACTTTTATAAAGATACTCCATGTTTTAAACAAGCCAGATATTAGCATGCTAATGTTAGCTTTGTCAATTAGCTACACAGCAGTTGCACCTGCAGTAAGCAGATATATAAATATTTATCACAACTATTTTCTATGTAAGAACAAGTTTGTGTGCTGCAACCGGTCTTAACTAGGTGATAATAAAACCCAACAAAGTTAGCAGCAGGCTAAGTTAGCAACAGGCTAAGTTAGCTCAGAGCTAAGTTAGCAGCAGGCTAAGTTAGCTCAGAGCTAAGTCCTGTGCTCTGTGTTGTTCAGGATCTTCAGGGTCAGGACTCGGCAGGTTACGCCCCGCTGATGAGAGGAGATCCTGAGAGAGGACGAGTGAGTGTTTCTGTTTCACAGGAATCTGATTTCATAACGTTCTCTGAGAGAACCTAGAACCCTGACTGACTCTGGTCTGCTCTGTTCTGTAGAACCGCAGAGTGACGGATGACAACGCCACGTATACGGTAACATTTTCATTTTTTAATGACGTGTAAACAGAGCCGGGGACTCGAGTTGCACTGAAGTTTCACTAAACTGAGACTTCAGGCTGGACCTGGACTCGAGGCTCACGAACAACCTTTATTTCATGTTATTATTATTATTATTATTATTATTGTCTTTAGTTATCTGTCTTTCATCTTTTTGTGTGATCTCTGGCTCTGAGCTAGACGTCACGTCACACGCGTCAGACACTGACCATGGCGAGTGTGAATGCCACTAACCTTACAAATACAAATAATTAAAAAACACAAAGTTGAGCTGACTATGATGATTTTATATAGATTTTATAATATCCGCACACATTTCCTGCTGTGCAGATAAAAAGCAGCTCGACAGCTGTGCGTGTAAATAAACGTTTCAGCTGCTGAGTAAATAAAAACTTTTCTTCATTCAGGACTTGAACAAACGTACAGATGGAGAGTATAAGGAGCTTCCTGTCAAACGAGAGGTCTGAAATATTGTTGTTGTTTGTTCTCTTTGCACTTTATTCATTTCAGAATGTTTGAATCTGTTTTATATTTTCATTTTTGACTTTTTCCACGTAGCAGCGTCAGAGGAAGACCGAGCAGGTGTACCAGGTGAGTGGACGGTTTGAATGAAAGAAATGATTTGTGAGGACATGGTATATTGTATATTATAAAATAAATGTGATATTTTGTGTTCAGGGTCTGAGCTCGGCCACCAAAGACACCTACGACTCGCTGCAGATGAAGCCACTTCCTGCTCGCTAACACCTGAAGCGTCTGCTCCGCCGTCCGTCTCCACTTTGTGCTTTTTAAATGTTATTATTAGTTACATATATCACATTTATTTCTATTGGCTGCACAGATGGTCTAACAGTCACATGACGTCACACAGGTACCAGCTACCTGAGGCGGAGTCAGGTTGTATAAATAACTTGTACAAATGATTAACTCGTTAAAAGAAATCAGGTGATCTCTCTCTCACCTTGCAGATGTTTGATGTGAAATAATAAAAATATGTTAAATGAAACATTTAAAACTGAAGTTAGGAAACGATTTGATGTTTGACTCCATGAAAGTTTCAGTAAAACTTAAATAAATGATCCGATGAATGCAGCAGCAAATATTTTCCATAACTTGAATTAAATGGTTAAATTAGACATTTTATATATTTGTGTCTCGTTAGTTTTTTATGCCTGGACCTCGCGGGCCTCCGTACATTCAGGTGCAGCTTTAAGTTTGCTGTTTGAAGTGTTGCTGTTGGTTGTGAAGTCGCTCTGTTCTCTTCACTTCATCACATTTCTGTGCAGTTTGAATATTTTCCTGAGAATTTGTTGCTTTTGTGATGACGTCATGTTCTGATAATAAAATCTAATGAATCAAATGAAGCGTTGAGTTCTGCTGGACGACATCATCATCATCATCATCATCATCATCATCATCATTATTAAATTATGGAACAAAAATAAACAAACTGCAAACCAGCAGTACACATGTTCAACAATATTAAAATATTAAACACATGTATCAAACAGAACGATCATTGTCAGTATAAGCTGTAAAGATATTTTAAAGGACTGTTGCTTCATAAACTGTGAACAAGTCCGCCTGTAACGAAGAAGAGGAAGGACTTTTATTTTGAAAGGTCGAGCGGAACTTTGAAGCGGCTAGCTGGTTAGCATTGTGTGCTATGAGGCTAACAGGCTCGCTGTGCGTCACGGTGGCAGCTCAGCTCAAACATTAGCACAGATGCTAACGCAGAGCGACGCGGTGTGATTAATCAAAACGTCACTAAGTCAGTACGAGGGCGTGCTAACTGCTAGCCCGCGTTAGCTCGCGTTAGCTCGCTGCGTTAGTTAGCCGCGTTAGCTTACCGCGTTAGCCGCGCTCTCATAACAAACAAACAGCAGCAGCGGCTGCCCGCGCAGTTCGCCCCGCTGTGTTCGCCCCGCGCTGTGTTCGCCCCGCGCAGTTCGCCCCGCTGTGTTCGCCCCGCGCTGTTCGCTCAGCTGTGTTCGCCCCGCTGTGTTCGCCCCGCGCTGTGTTCGCCCCGCGCTGTGTTCGCCCCGCTGTGTTCGCCCCGCGCTGTCCGCTCAGCTGTGTTCGCCCCGCGCTGTGTCCGCCCCGCTGTGTTCGCCTCGCGCTGTTCGCCCCGCTGTGTTCGCCCCGCGCTGTTCGCCCCGCTGTGTTCGCCCCGCTGTGTTCGCCTCGCGCTGTTCGCTCAGCTGTGTTCGCCCCGCGCTGTTCGCCCCGCTGTGTTCGCCTCGCGCTGTTCGCCCCGCGCTGTGTTCGCCCCGCGCTGTTCGCCTCGCTGTGTTCGCCCCGCGCTGTTCGCCTCGCTGTGTTCGCCCCGCGCTGTTCGCCGCACAAAAGAAACAAGATGGAAACAAACGCGCCGAAGCGAAGAGACAACAAGAAGTCGCTGCGCGTGAAGGTGATCAGCCTCGGGAACGCCGAGGTGGGAAAGGTGAGACCGAGCAGCTCAGGTGGTCGAGCAGGTGAAGCTCAGCTGTCATTGTCAGTGTTAAAGGTGCAGCGAACACCTCTGTACGTCTGTAGTGACGTCCGTGAACGATCCGTTCAATATGAACTCATGTTTTATGATGAGTCGTATCCGTCACCTGGATCGTTCATTTGTCACGTTGTTGACCTGAAGTGTGTGTGTGTGTGTGTGTGTGTGTGTGTGTTTCAGAGCTGCATCATCAAACGTTACTGTGAGAAGAGGTTTGTACCAAAGTACCTGGCAACTATCGGCATCGACTACGGCGTCACCAAGTAAGATCACACACACACTGCGTCACACACTGTGAGCTACGTATCTTTACTGTGTGTGTGTGTGTGTGTGTGTGTGTGTGTGTGTGTGTGTGTGTGTGTTGTCAGAGTTCAGGTCCGAGACAGAGAAATCAAGGTGAACATCTTTGACATGGCCGGACATCCTTTCTTCTATGAAGTGAGTCATGAACACTTCATCACACACACACACACACACACGATGTCATGTAGAAAACCTGCCAGCAGGTGGTGCTGTCAAACCACCAAAACTGTTTTCTTCTTCTTCCCCCTCCTCCCTCTGCTCCTCCTCCTCCTCCCCCTCCTCCCTCTGCTCCTCTTCCCCCTGCTCCTCCTCCCCCTCCTCCCCCTGCTCCGCCTGCTCCCCCTCCTCCTCCTCCTCCTCCTCCCCCTCCTCCCTCTGCTCCTCCTCCCTCTGCTCCTCCCCCTGCTCCTCCTCCTCCTGCTCCTCCTCCAGGTGCGTAATGAGTTTTATAAGGACAGTCAGGGAGTGCTGCTGGTGTACGACGTCGGCCTCAGGGAGAGTTTCGACGCTCTCGACAGCTGGCTGGGGGAGATGAAACAGGAAATGGGCTCTCAGGCCAACATGGACAGCATCGTGTTTGTCGTCTGCGCCAACAAGGTCAGACTGCTAATGCTAACCTAGCCACACGCTAACGTAGCCTCATGCTAATACAGCCTCGTTGACATCTTCAAAGGTACATTAAGGTCTGAAACATGCTATGTGTGTCTGTTCCGTGTCCGTCACGTGTCTGTTCCGTGTCCGTCACGTGTCTGTTCCGTGTCCGTCACGTGTCTGTTCCGTGTCCGTCACGTGTTCATGTGAACAGGTGGACCTGACGAAAAGACGGGTCGTGGACGAGGGGGAGGGGCGTCTGTGGGCGGAGTCTAGAGGCTTTCATTACTTTGAAACGTCGGCGCAGAGCGGCGAGGGCATCAACGAGATGTTCCAGGTACACACACACACACACACACATACACCCGCTCAGAGAACATACACACTAACTCTGTGTGTGTGTGTGTGTGTGTGGGGACAGGCGTTCTTCTCGTCCATCACCGACATGTGTGAGAACGGCGGGAAGCGTCCGGTGTCTGAGGTCAGCGTAGGCTTCACCAAAGAGCAGGCCGACACCATCCGACGCATCCGCAACAGCAAAGACTCATGGGATATGTTGGGCGTCAAACCTGGAGCCACGCGGTGAGTGGGGTCAAAGGTCGAGCTGGGTGTGTGTGTGTGTGTGTGTGTGCATCACACTGTTTGTTTCCTGTTTGTTTCAGGGAGGAAGTGAACAAGGCGTACAGGAAGTTGGCGGTCCTGCTGCACCCGGACAAATGTGTTGCCCCCGGCAGCGAGGACGCCTTCAAGGCCGTGGTGAACGCTCGCACGTCACTACTGAAGAACATCAAATAACACACCTGGACACACCTGAACACACACCTGAACACACCTGAACACACACATGAACACACACACCTGAACACACCTGAACACACACCTGAACACACACACCTGAACACACACATGAACACACACATGAACACACACCTGAACACACCTGGACACACCTGAACACACCTGAACACACACCTGAACACACACCTGGACACACACACCTGAACACACACCTGAACACACACCTGAACACACACATGAACACACACATGAACACACACCTGAACACACACACCTGAACACACCTGGACACACCTGAACACACCTGAACACACACCTGAACACACACCTGGACACACACACCTGGACACACACACCTGAACACACACCTGAACACACACCTGAACACACACACCTGAACACACACCTGGACACACACACCTGAACACACACCTGAACACACACACCTGAACACACACATGAACACACACATGAACACACACACCTGAACACACACCTGAACACACACACCTGAACACACACCTGAACACACACACCTGAACACACACCTGAACACACACCTGAACACACACCTGGACACACACCTGAACACACACCTGAACACACACCTGAACACACACATGAACACACACATGAACACACACACCTGAACACACACCTGAACACACACACCTGAACACACACATGAACACACACATGAACACACACACCTGAACACACACCTGAACACACACCTGAACACACACCTGAACACACACATGAACACACACACCTGAACACACACCTGAACACACACCTGAACACACACATGAACACACACATGAATACACACACATGAACACACACCTGAACACACACATGAACACACCTGAACACACACACCTGAACTCTGACACTGGACCTCCTGTCACTCAAACATGGACTGAAGAACACACACACACACACACATACACACACACACACACAGCTGTTTATTTATTCTATATTTAACATGAAGGTCTGATGTGCCAACACAAGGTGTGTGTGTGTGTGTGTGTGTGTGTGTGTGTGTGTGTGTTGATGATGTCATCAGTGACGTCACAGACTTGTTAATGAAGTGTTAATCAGGTGTGTGTTGTCGTCGTCTGTGTGCCAAAGTTTGAAGGTGTGACATCATAATTAATATGCATGTTTAATGTTAACGAAGTGAAATGCCCCTCTGATGACATCATTACATGTCCGGCTGATGATTGGTCAGTGTTATGAACCGCTGTTTACAGGATGTGACTGATTAGTGCCCAACCTTCTTTAATTACACGTTAACGAGTTTTCGTTTCTTCTTACGTAACGATCATCTCATTAACTCAACATTCACTGATGATTCAGTCAAATGATTCAATAATTAAAATAAAGGAAGCAGCAACACGCGGCAGAGAGGCGGAGCTTCCTGTC
>CM024812.1:15705342-15745342 GCA_014281875.1 Nibea albiflora
TCTACGGAAACACAAGATCGACACGTACCTGATTCCGCCCGCACCGCGAGAGGACGCGCAGCGGCCGAGAGCCAGGCGTCCGAGTTACGACGAGTTGACGGGCTGGAGCGCCGAGTTGCCGTTTCGGAGACATCCTGGGAATGAACTTTGTGAGGACAAGGGAAGTGTTTCAGGACGGGTAGTGTCGTTTGACATTTTATAACCCTCTGTTGTCCCTTGTGGTTGCTCCGTAGATCCTCGCCACCTTCACCAACGGCTCCTTAACGCCAGCCTGCCCCAATCACATCGCAGCACAGCGCTCGGAACGCGGGAAGTCAACAAGAGGATCCGGCGGGCGATGGAGGTACGGAGCAGCGAGCGAATGAGGAAGGAGCACATCACGACATTCACTCAGGTGTTCAAGGACTCCAACATGGAGGGAAAGGTAATGACCTCACTTCCTGTAGGGGGCAGGGCTGTTTTTGAGGCATGGCGAGCAGTCTGGATGGGCTGATTGTCCTCGTCCTGTCTTTGTCTCTCAGTATTCCCAAATGAGAGACGAGCTCTTCAAGTCCAACATGGTGTGTTCGTTCATCCTGCTGCTGCTGCTGATGGCCGTGCAGGCACTAATCCCCGCCCCACGGTACTCCTGTCTACCTGTCTCTCTACCTGTCCCTCTACCTGTCTGTCTCCATGTCTGTCTACGTGTCCATCTACCTGTCCGTCTACCTGTCTGTCTCTCTACCTGTCCGTCTACTTGTGCGTCTACCTGTCTGTCTATCTGTTCGTCTATCCGTCTGTCTACGTGTCCATCTACCTGTGCGTCTACCTGTCTAACAGTGGTGTCTTGAACATCCTCCTCAGGTTTTGTCCGATGTTGGCTCAGTTCATGGTTGGCAGTGGCATTTACTTCCTGCTCCTGATGCTGACTCTGGGGGAGGAGTTTAAGCGTTGCCCCGCCCCCCTACAGTCGCTCTGCTGCTGGGTTCATGAAACCAAGCGCGCCGGACGCTGCTCACGGCTCACCGCCATCACTGTCAACTTCGGGTTTGCTCCTCGGACATCGTGAGTGCGATGCAGAAGCTGAAGATGCTGTTGTTGACCTGAGTAACACTTCTCTGTCGCTCACTTTCCTTCCTTCCTTCCTTCCTTCCTTCTTCCCTCCAGCTGTGGTGTGACTTGTTAGAGACTTCCATCAACAGCAGTGACTCCCAGCTGGCTCCGCCCACCTCCACCTGGCCAGACATCAACATCTGCACGCATCCAGAGGTGAGCTAAAACATGCCACGACACCACCGTAACTTTTCTTTGGCAGATGACACCGCCGCTCTGACCATGACCCCTTCTGTGCAGTATATGGTGCTGAGCGGGTGGTTGCCATGGTTACCTGTGCGGTGTTCCTCAGGTTGAGTTGTGTGTTTGAAGCTGGCCTGCCTCCTGCTGGCCGCCTCCCTCTACACCTACCTCATCGAGACGCACAGGTGAGAGAGGCTACAAGCAGTGAGCATGTCCGCCAGCACACACTGCTCCGTATGAACTGGTTGTGTCTCTCAGGTCTCATCACCTGTGCAGGAAGGGACTCTGTGCCGTTCTCATGGTGATGTTTGTGGCAGCGCGTCCTCTACAACAGCAGACAGGTGAGTTCTGCCGGGGTTCTGCCAGGTGGTCCCTCTTGGCTCCCTGCTTCTGATTCCATCCTCTTCTTCATTGGTAGCTGGAGGCGACGGCTCGGCTGGACTTCCTGTGGCGTCTCCAGGCGAGGAAGGAGGTGGAGGACATGAAGGAGCTAAGGGAGCACAACGAGTGTCTGCTGCTCAACATCCTACCAGCCCACGTCGCCCAACACTTCCTGGAGAGAGACCGCAATGACGAGGTACCTGCCACCTGTCACCAGGTGTTTGTCTGTTAGTGTGTGCATCCAGGTGTTAACTGTGTGTGTGTGTGTGTGTGTGTTTTCAGGAGTTGTACTCTCAGTCGTATGAGCGAGTTGGCGTCCTATTTGCGTCTCTGCCGGGTTTCTCCAACTTCTACGAGCAGAAGGAAGTCGTCCATCAGCCCGTCGAGTGTCTCCGCCTCCTCAATCACATCATCACTGACTTCGATGAGGTCACACACACACACACACACACACACACACACACACACACACACACACACACATTGACTCGAGCTGCCACAGTTTGATCTTCATGAATGTTTTCTCTGCCTGCAGCTGCTGGAGGAATGTTTTTTCCAGGAGGTGGAGAAGATTAAAACCATCGGCAGCTCGTACATGGCAGCGTCCGGTCTGTCTCCTGACAGACAGGTGATCATACAGGCAACATCACACCGTGAACATTATATAACATGAATACATAAATGTCTAATGTTGTGCTCAGGAGTGTGTGGACGGCTGGCATCACCTCAGTGAGTTGGTGCTGTTCGCTCTGGCCATGCAGGAAACACTGAAACACATCAACATCCCACACAGGAAACAGCTTCCAGCTGCGAGTTGGTACGCGTCACGTCAGGTCGACCGTCTGTCCTCGAAGATAAACATGTGACGTCATGTGACCTCTTACATCGTCTGCAGGTATCGCTCACGGCCCGGTGATTGCGGGCGTGATCGGCGCCACCAAACCTCAATACGACATCTGGGGGGACGACGGTGAACATGGCAAGCCGCATGGAGAGCACCGGAGTCAGCGGGAGAATACAGGTGAGCTCACCTGTCTGCAGGCATGTTTGTATGTTTATATAAGGTTCATAACTTAGGCCCGCCTCCGCCAGGTCCCAGAATCCACCAGCTGTATCCTGGTGGAGCGAGGATTCCTGCGGCAGCTCAGAGGGAACGTCTACGTCAAAGGCATCAGCGAACGCACGGGGAAGGTGAGTTCACCTGAGACAACAAACAGCACTAACCGTCAGTGAGGTGGACTGACCCGCTGATGTTTCCGTCAGGTCCGTACGTTTTTCGTGAACAGTCGTGACGAGCGGTCCAGTTTCATGGAGCGCGGCAGTGGGCGGGGCTTCAGTCTGAACAGGAACACACTGGGAGCCGTGGTCTACAGTCTGGTTCAGGCCAGGAAGAGGGAGAAGCTGATGGAGGAGAACGGAGGCTTTCACCTGGTGGAGGCCTTCGTAGGAGGGAAGTGTTGGACATCCGTGAACATCCGGACTCAAACCAGCAACCTTCAGATCTGATCATCCAGATCGGGTTTCACCTGTTCTGACCTGGACGGACAGCAGGTGGAGCGGGTTCACAGGACGGAGGGAGATTTGTCCAGAAAGGACTACAAATCGTCAAGAGAAACTCCAAACATGGCGCCGTTCATTTCAATGGAGCCATAGACAAAATCACAGCAATGTAAAATCTTCATAGCTTTGTCTTTTATTTTGAAATGTCTCTGAGAATAAACAATGGACGATTCAGATGAAGGCTCGTCTCCAGAACCAGAATAACAGCAACCAGCAACCTCTGACATGAAGCCAAGTGCCAAAAGCTGCAGTTCCTCTAACGTCCACCTGAGGCTGGCTGCAGGAGTGAGTCAGTCTCCATAAGTCCCCATGTTAGAAAGTAGAAATAAACATGTTTACAGCCTGGTACAAAAATAGTTTTGGACAGTCTGAAGGGACGTCACAGAGACTATATCACAGTTTTAGACAGTCTGCGGGGACGTCACAGAGACTACATCACAGTTTTAGACAGTCTGCGGGGACGTCACAGAGACTACATCACAGTTTTAGACAGTCTGAGGGGACGTCACAGAGACTACATCAGTTTTAGACAGTCTGCGGGGACGTCACAGAGACTATATCAGTTTTAGACAGTCTGCGGGGACGTCACAGAGACTACATCACAGTTTTAGGCGTATTTAAATCTTTTCCATCACCTGACCTGATGTTTGTGAGAGCGAATCAAATCGATTCCTGCTGGGAATCACATGACTGACTGACTGTCTGTCTGACTGACTGACTGTCTGACTGTCTGTCTGTCTGTCTGTCTGTCTGACTGACTGTCTGACTGTCTGTCTGTCTGTCTGTCTGACTGACTGTCTGACTGTCTGTCTGTCTGTCTGACTGACTGACTGACTGTCTGTCTGACTGACTGACTGACTGTCTGTCTGACTGACTGTCTGTCTGTCTGTCTGTCTGACTGACTGACTGTCTGTCTGACTGTCTGTCTGACTGACTGACTGACTGTCTGACTGTCTGTCTGTCTGTCTGACTGACTGACTGACTGTCTGTCTGTCTGACTGACTGTCTGTCTGTCTGTCTGTCTGTCTGACTGACTGACTGTCTGTCTGACTGTCTGACTGACTGTCTGTCTGACTGCCTGCCTGCCTGCCTGCCTGCCTGACTGACTGTCTGACTGTCTGTCTGTCTGTCTGACTGACTGACTGACTGTCTGTCTGACTGACTGACTGACTGTCTGACTGACTGTCTGTCTGTCTGTCTGACTGACTGACTGTCTGACTGACTGTCTGTCTGTCTGTCTGACTGACTGACTGTCTGTCTGTCTGTCTGTCTGTCTGACTGACTGTCTGTCTGACTGACTGACTGACTGTCTGTCTAACTGACTGACTGACTGTCTGTCTAACTGACTGACTGTCTGTCTGTCTGTCTGACTGTCTGTCTGTCTGACTGTCTGTCTGTCTGACTGACTGTCTGTCTGACTGACTGACTGTCTGTCTGTCTGACTGTCTGTCTGTCTGTCTGTCTGACTGACTGACTGTCTGTCTGTCTGACTGACTGTCTGTCTGTCTGTCTGTCTGTCTGACTGACTGACTGTCTGTCTGTCTGACTGTCTGTCTGTCTGTCTGTCTGTCTGTCTGACTGACTGTCTGTCTGTCTGACTGACTGTCTGACTGACTGTCTGTCTGTCTGTCTGTCTGACTGTCTGTCTGTCTGTCTGACTGACTGTCTGTCTGTCTGACTGACTGTCTGTCTGACTGTCTGTCTGTCTGTCTGTCTGTCTGTCTGACTGACTGTCTGTCTGTCTGACTGTCTGTCTGTCTGTCTGTCTGACTGTCTGTCTGACTGTCTGTCTGTCTGTCTGTCTGTCTGTCTGTCTGTCTGTCTGTCTGTCTGACTGACTGTCTGTCTGTCTGACTGTCTGTCTGTCTGTCTGTCTGTCTGTCTGACTGACTGACTGTCTGTCTGTCGCGACTGTCTGTCTGTCTGACTGACTGTCTGCGACGACTGTAACTGCTGTCTGTCTGTCTGTCTGTCTGTCTGTCTGTCTGTCTGACTGACTGACGTCTGTCTGTCTGACTGTCTGTCCTGTCTGTCTGTCTCTGTCTGTCTGACTGACTGTCTGTCTGTCTGACTGTCTGTCTGTCTGTCTGTCTGACTGTCTGTCTGACTGTCTGTCTGTCTGTCTGTCTGTCTGACTGACTGTCTGTCTGTCTGACTGTCTGTCTGTCTGACTGTCTGTCTGTCTGTCTGTCTGACTGACTGACTGTCTGTCTGTCTGACTGACTGTCTGTCTGACTGTCTGTCTGTCTGACTGACTGTCTGTCTGTCTGACTGTCTGTCTGTCTGTCTGACTGTCTGTCTGTCTGACTGACTGTCTGTCTGACTGACTGACTGTCTGTCTGTCTGACTGTCTGTCTGTCTGTCTGTCTGTCTGTCTGACTATCGATCACGGGTCTTTGAGCTGCTGCTCAGTGTTTGAGTGTTCATTAGTTTCATGTACACTGAAGATCGTTTGTATAAATAAAGACGTTCATCAGTTTTTGTCATCAGTGTTAAACATTATATATTTATAAATATTTATAATAATGTCATTGATTACATTTAAATTATAAACATGTTCTCTTCTCCACAGAACTGATCATCAGTTTTGTATCTGATATTTCATCACTGTGTATTCGTATGTTGTATTTTGAGTGTTTATGACATTACTCACGAAAGCTGTGATTTCCTGCTCTTCCTCGGAGCCCTGAACGTCTCACAGACTGTGAATGATTAGTCAGGGTTTATGCGGGGTCAGAGGTCACGCCTGTTTCTGGTCTGATGACGTCACGTGATCATCATCGTAACTCGTGCATTCGTCGTGGCTGTGAGATTTCGGAGCACCTGAAGGCATCATCAGATCAGGCTCGTCAGGTGGGTGGAGGAGGTCCCTGAAGGACACACCTCTGCACGGAGGATCGACCCCGCGAGCTGCGGCGGTGCGGATCATTAACGGACAGGACGCAGCGCGGACATGACGGACAGCAACGGGACCATGACCGACACCGAGACCCGGCCCGGGTCCGGGACCGGCTCGGAACTCATTTTCTTTGTTAACGGAAAGAAGGTAAAAAAATCTGTTTTAATGATTTAATCATCGTCATCGTGACGTCATCAGGAGTAATGGAAATGTATCAAAACATTTATAACATCTTAAATTATTACATTTTAATTATAACTGTGATATTCTGCTTTATTCACACACACACACACACACACACACACACACACACAGCTGTGGAGTTTTGACTTTAATGATTCATCATCGTCTGTTTGTCCAACAAGTGATTAAATCAACTTTGAACCCTCTAAAGACTGTAAAGACTGTAAAGACACAAAGACTGTAAAGACTGTACAGACTGTACAGACACAAAGACTGTAAAGACTGTACAGACACAAAGACTGTAAAGACTGTACAGACACAAAGACTGTAAAGACTGTACAGACACAAAGACTGTAAAGACTGTACAGACACAAAGACTGTAAAGACTGTACAGACACAAAGACTGTAAAGACTGTACAGACACAAAGACTGTAAAGACTGTAAAGACTGTACAGACACAAAGACTGTAAAGACTGTAAAGACTGTACAGACACAAAGACTGTAAAGACTGGGGATGATCATGGATGTGTGTTTGTTTGGTTGTGCAGATAGTTGAAACAGATGCAGATCCTGAGATGACCCTGCTGACATACCTGAGGAGGAAGTGTAAGCTAACACACACACACACACACACACACACACACACACACACACACACACAGGTTTAATGATGTGTGTGTACAAACAGGCCGATGACCGTCTGTCACAATCAGCAGGTCAAAGTCAAAATAAAGTTTGTGTTCAGGAGCTCTGCGGACCTGAGTGGTCACATGATCACATCACACGATCACATGATCACACGATCACACGATCACATGATCGCACGATCACATGATCACACACCTCTGTTGGAACGACGACGCTCTCTGATTGCCTAATTGTGTTTTTGAAGATGAGAAGGCCTCGAGGCGATGATGACACATCAATGAGTGTGTGTGTGTGTGTGTGTGTGTGTGTGTGTGTGTGTGTGTGTGTGTGTGTGTGTGTGTGTGTTTAGTGGGTTTAACAGGAACCAAGCTGGGCTGTGCTGAGGGTGGCTGTGGAGCCTGCACCGTGATGATCTCCAGATACCAAACACACACTCAACAGCTGCTGTATCCTTAAACTGTGTGTGCGTGTGTGTGTGTGTGTGTGCGTGTGTGTGTGTGTGTGTGCGTGTGCGTGTGCGTGCGTGTGTGTGCGTGCGTGTGCGTGTGTGTGTGTGTGTGTGTGTGTGTGAGTCATGTGATTCCCGCCGTGAGAACTAACTGATGTTTCGCCTCTTTAACTCCGGATCAGTCACTACGCCATCAACGCCTGCCTCGCCCCTGTCTGCTCCCTACACCTGGTTGCCGTGACGACCGTGGAGGGTATCAGGCAGCGTGGCGAGAAAGCTGCCACCCTGTACAGGTAAAGAGCCGACACACCGCGCAGATGTTAGGGTGGAGAGCATAACATCCGCCTTAAACCTCGCCGTGACTTTCGCCCCTAACGCGAGGCGAATCTTCCCGCTCACGAGTGAACATCTGACACACACGTGACGGAGGCTGATCTGAAGAATGCTGGAAGAACTCCATCATGACAACCTGCTGATCGAAGCTCCACCCTAACACGTGACGGAGGCGGGAGCCACGTGCCGCCTCTCTGAGCTGTCAGCTCCACCTGCCTGTCTACTGATTTCTTTGACTGTCTTTCTCCGTGAACGCAACACGATATCAGACAATACACACCTGATGCACGATCACCTCATGTGACTCACTGTCTCCATGGAAACAGTCATGACTCATCACACCTGTTTTCATCATTCACCTGTTTTCAGTGTCTTGACATGTTGACGTGTTGCCGTGTTGACGTGTTGCCATGTTGCCGTGTTTCCATGTTGCCGTGTTGCCATGTTGCCGTGTTGCCATGTTGCCGTGTTGACGTGTTGCCATGTTGCCGTGTTGCCGTGTTGCCATGTTGCCGTGTTGCCGTGTTGCCATGTTGCCGTGTTGCCGTGTTGACGTGTTGCCATGTTGCCCTGTCTTGTTCCTCAGGAGCGCATAGCGAGGGCTCACGGCTCTCAGTGCGGGTTCTGCACTCCGGGGATTGTCATGTCCATGTACGCTCTGCTGAGGAACAACTCCACGCCTCACATGTCCGACGTGGAGGAAGCCTTCCACGGTACAGTGATGAGCATCGTTACGGGACTCATGGTGTTTGTAGTTCATGATGATGAATGCGCGACTAATGCTCAATGAAACGTTTTCCAGGGAATCTGTGTCGCTGCACCGGATACAGGCCGATCCTGGAAGGATGCAAGACTCTGACTGTGGTGAGGCAAAGCTCAGACCTCTGAACCACGAGCACGAAGTTTAATCACATTGTTACAAACAGCTGACCATCGGCTTTCTTCTGACAGGAGGGGGGGTGCTGCAGGGGCAGGGGGCGGGACAACGGCTGCTGTATGTCCAATGGGAGCAGAGCTGAGGACGACGTCACCGTGAGTCAAGCTAACGTTTATAAAATATTGTGAAGAAGTGTTTGAACGTTTCTGACTGTGAAGCGTGTTCTCGTGCAGGAAGCCTCGCCGCTGTTTAACGCTGCAGACTTCGCGCCCTTTGACCCCACGCAGGAACTCATCTTCCCGCCTGAACTCGTGGTAAGAACACACAGACAGGAAATGATGTCATGGACTTTGTGACCAAACACTGAGACCGTCTGAGGAACACCTGGTGCATCTGGTCTTTGTTGGTTTGTTGTTCTTCCTCCCATCTAGTCGCTCACCAAAGGTCAAAGGTCGGGCTCACTGCGTTTCCATGGCGACAGGGTGGTGTGGCTGCAGCCTGACAGTCTGGACGAGTTTCTGCGACTGAAATGGGAAAATCCAGACGCACGGGTGGTGGTGGGAAACACTGAAGTGGGTCAGTCTGTCTCCATCCATCCATCATCCATCATACATCCATCATACATCCATCATCCATCATACATCATACATCCATCATCCATCATCCATCATACATCATACATCCATCATCCATCATCCATCATCCATCCATCATCCATCCATCATCCATCCATCATCCATCATCCATCATCCATCATACATCCATCATACATCCATCATTCATCCATCATTCATCCATCATTCATCCATCCATCATCCATCATCCATCATCCATCCATCATCCATCCATCATCCATCATACATCCATCATACATCCATCATACATCCATCATCCATCATCCATCATACATCATACATCATTCATCCATCATTCATCCATCCATCATTCATCCATCATACATCATCCATCCATCATTCATCCATCATCCATCCATCATTCATCCATCATACATCATCCATCCATCATTCATCCATCCATCATTCATCCATCATACATCATCCATCCATCATTCATCCATCCATCATTCATCCATCATCCATCATACATCATCCATCATACATCATCCATCATACATCATCCATCCATCATTCATCCATCCATCCATCCATCATCCATCCATCCATCATCCATCATCCATCCATCATACATCCATCCATCATTCATCCATCCATACATCATCCATCCATCATTCATCCATCCATCATACATCCATCCATCCATCATCCATCCATCATCCATCCATCATCCATCCATCCATCATCCATCATCCATCCATCCTACATCCATCCATCCATCATCCATCCATCATACATCCATCATCCATCATACATCCATCATACATCATCCATCCATCATTCATCCATCCATCATTCATCCATCCATCCATCATCCATCCATCCATCCATCCATCCATCATCCATCCATCATCCATCCATCATACATCCATCCATCCATCATTCATCCATCCATCATCCATCCATCCATCCATCCATCCATCCATCGTACATCCATCCATCCATCCATCATCCATCCATCCATCCATCCATCCATCCATCATCCATCCATCCATCCATCCATCCATCGTACATCCATCCATCCATCCATCCATCATCCATCCATCATACATCCATCATCCATCATACATCCATCATACATCATCCATCCATCATTCATCCATCCATCCATCCATCCATCCATCATCCATCCATCCATCCATCCATCCATCCATCATACATCCATCCATCCATCCATCATCCATCCATCATACATCCATCATCCATCATACATCCATCATACATCATCCATCCATCATTCATCCATCCATCATTCATCCATCCATCCATCATCCATCCATCCATCCATCCATCCATCCATCCATCCATCATCCATCCATCATCCATCCATCATACATCTATCCATCCATCATTCATCCATCCATCATCCATCCATCCATCCATCCATCCATCCATCCATCATCCATCCATCGTACATCCATCCATCCATCATCCATCCATCCATCCATCCATCCATCCATCGTACATCCATCCATCCATCCATCCATCATCCATCCATCATACATCCATCATCCATCATACATCCATCATACATCATCCATCCATCATTCATCCATCCATCCATCCATCCATCCATCCATCATCCATCCATCCATCCATCCATCCATCGTACATCCATCCATCCATCCATCATCCATCCATCGTACATCCATCCATCCATCCATCCATCATCCATCCATCATACATCCATCATCCATCATACATCCATCATACATCATCCATCCATCATTCATCCATCCATCCATCCATCCATCCATCCATCATCCATCCATCCATCCATCCATCCATCCATCATCCATCCATCATACATCCATCCATCCATCCATCATCCATCCATCATACATCCATCATCCATCATACATCCATCATACATCATCCATCCATCATTCATCCATCCATCCATCATCCATCCATCCATCCATCCATCCATCCATCCATCATCCATCCATCATCCATCCATCATACATCATCCATCCATCATTCATCCATCCATCCATCATCCATCCATCCATACATCCATCCATCCATCCATCCATCCATCCATCATCCATCCATCATACATCCATCCATCCATCCATCATCCATCCATCATACATCCATCATCCATCATACATCCATCATACATCATCCATCCATCATTCATCCATCCATCATTCATCCATCCATCCATCATCCATCATACATCATCCATCCATCCATACATCCATCATACATCATCCATCCATCATTCATCCATCCATCATCCATCCATCCATCCATCCATCCATCCATCGTACATCCATCCATCCATCCATCCATCATCCATCATCCATCCATCATCCATCCCTGTGCTTTCAGGTATCGAGGTGAAGTTTAAGAACATGGTGTATCCGGTCATCTTGGCTCCGGCCTTCATCCCTGAACTGAACGCAGTGACGCACACTGAGCATGGTCAGTAGGACACAGTATGACAGCATTACGTTAGCGCACAGGGTGGAACAGTGAGTCAAACGTTTCTCTCTGTGTTCAGGCGTTGTGTTCGGTGCAGCGTGCACGCTCAGCCACATGGGGGCGGTACTGAAGCAGGCGGTGGAGACTCTTCCTCGCCATCAGACCGAAGTCTTCCTCGCTGTCTTGGAACAGCTGCGCTGGTTTGCTGGACTGCAGATACGCAACGTAGCGGTGAGTTGTTTAGGGGGCGTGGGAGAGCGGAGTATTTTTGCAAATACACAGAGCGAGTGACACGTGCTGTGTTTACTGTGCAGATAAATAATGGTGTTTTTGTGTATTCAGGCTGTGGGTGGAAACATCATGACAGCCAGCCCCATATCAGACCTCAACCCTGTTTTTATGGCAGCAGGCTGCAAACTCACACTGATGGACAAGGGTAAAACACACACACACACACACACACACACACACACACACACACACACACACTCACTCACAATATTCCAGGAATCTGTTTATTTTTTACTGAGATCAGAGTTCACTGGTAAAAGAATGACTGAACACACACACACACACACACACACAGGTTTGTTTTGAAATTCGATACACCTTCCACTGTGTGAAGTTTATTTTGAAAGGTTCTCTACGAAATATTTTTTCCTGGATTCTTGGTGTAAAGTTGTGATTCAGATAAAACATGTGGCCTTGGTGGGTTTACTGCTCTACAGGTTAAAGTCCAAAGTCATCTTCTCTCAAAATGCTGAGTCACTCTCCGCCTGTAAACAGTTACAGGAGTTTATGTAAATGGCGGCAGAACGGTAACCTGTTAAAACTGTGTTGTGTTCATGGTCACTCGTGTACACGGTGTTGTGTTCATGGTCACTCGTGTACACGGTGTTGTGTTCATGGTCACTCGTGTACATGGTGCTGTGTTCATGGTCACTCGTGTACACGGTGCTGTGTTCATGGTCACTCGTGTACACGGTGTTGTGTTCATGGTCACTCGTGTACACGGTGCTGTGTTCATGGTCACTCGTGTACACGGTGTGTGTCATGTCCGTGTACACGGTGCTGTTGTCACTCGTGTACACGGTGCTGTGTTCATGGTCACTCGTGTACACGGTGCTGTGTTCATGGTCACTCGTGTACACGGTGCTGTGTTCATGGTCACTCGTGTACACGGTGTTGTGTTCATGGTCACTCGTGTACACGGTGTTGTGTTCATGGTCACTCGTGTACACGGTGCTGTGTTCATGGTCACTCGTGTACACGGTGTTGTGTTCATGGTCACTCGTGTACACGGTGTTGTGTTCATGGTCACTCGTGTACACGGTGTTGTGTTCATGGTCACTCGTGTACACGGTGTTGTGTTCATGGTCACTCGTGTACACGGTGCTGTGTTCATGGTCACTCGTGTACACGGTGCTGTGTTCATGGTCACTCGTGTACACGGTGCTGTGTTCATGGTCACTCGTGTACACGGTGCTGTGTTCATGGTCACTCGTGTACACGGTGCTGTGTTCATGGTCACTCCTGTACACGGTGCTGTGTTCATGGTCACTCGTGTACACGGTGCTTGCACTTACGGTGCTGTGTTCATGGTCACTCCTGTACACGGTGCTGTGTTCATGGTCACTCGTGTACACGGTGCTGTGTTCATGGTCACTCGTGTACACGGTGCTGTGTTCATGGTCACTCGTGTACACGGTGCTGTGTTCATGGTCACTCGTGTACACGGTGCTGTGTTCATGGTCACTCCTGTACACGGTGCTGTGTTCATGGTCACTCCTGTACACGGTGCTGTGTTCATGGTCACTCGTGTACACGGTGCTGTGTTCATGGTCACTCGTGTACACGGTGCTGTGTTCATGGTCACTCTTGTACACGGTGCTGTGTTCATGGTCACTCCTGTACACGGTGCTGTGTTCATGGTCACTCGTGTACACGGTGCTGTGTTCATGGTCACTCGTGTACACGGTGCTGTGTTCAGGTCACTCGTGTACACGGTGCTGTGTTCATGGTCACTCGTGTACACGGTGCTGTGTTCATGGTCACTCCTGTACACGGTGTTGTGTTCATGGTCACTCCTGTACACGGTGTTGTGTTCATGGTCACTCGTGTACACGGTGTTGTGTTCATGGTCACTCGTGTACACGGTGTTGTGTTCATGGTCACTCGTGTACACGGTGCTGTGTTCATGGTCACTCGTGTACAGGGTTTTCATATATCCGACGTCACTTAAATGTTTTTTTCTGATGTTGTTAAATGTTGTAAACACATCAGGGATTTAAATATGAACTCTAAACCTTTGGCCTTTGACCCTGCCCCTGTGTGACAGGTGGCAGTCGTGTGGTTCAGATGGACGATACTTTCTTTACGGGTTACAGGAAGACCGTTTTGCGACCACAGGAAGTCCTGCTGGCCATAGAGATCCCATACAGCAAGAAGGTATATACAGCAACCGCCATCAGCCACCTAGCAACTACTGACCACTGTCAATACCGTCCAGACTAATGCTTCTGTTCTTCTCCAGACTCAGTTCGTCTCTGCCTTCAAACAGTCGCCTCGTCGGGAGGATGACATCAGCACTGTTACCGCGGCGATGAGTGTCACCTTCACTCCTGGGACCGACATCGTCGAAGACTTGAGGCTAAGCTACGGTGGCATGGCGGCAACCACGGTGCTGGCGAAGAAGACAGCGAGCAGACTGCTGGGAAGGTAACAAACACTGCTAATGTCTGACAGTGAGAGTCAAAGATAGAAGGATTTAATTCTGATGTCATCCAGGTGCTGGGGGGAGGAGCTTCTGCAGGAGGCTTGCTCCTCATTGGCTGGGGAGATGACCCTTGACCCCTCTGTGCCAGGCGGCATGGTGACGTACCGGCGAACTTTGACCCTCAGCCTCTTCTACAAGTTCTACCTGACGGTGCTGCTGAAGCTCAGAAAGCAGGTCTGCTTCCTTAACGTGATGGCACATGTTGAACAAAGCTCACCTGAGCTCACCTGAGTTCACTTTATTTGTCAGGGCATGACAGTGGAACAGGTTGAGGAGGATTGTCTGAGCGCTGCAGAGATTTACCATCCAGAGACTCCGTCCAGTGTTCAGATCTACCAGGTACAACACAGACCTCAAAACTATACTCTGAAACACAGGTAACTACAAAACACAGGTAACTATAAAACACAGGTAACTATAAAACCCAGGTAACTATAAAACCCAGGTAACTATAAAACACAGGTAACTATAAAACCCAGGTAACTATAAAACCCAGGTAACTATAAAACCCAGGTAACTATAAAACACAGGTAACTATAAAACACAGGTAACTCTGAAACACAGGTAACTACAAAACACAGGTAACTATAAAACCCAGGTAACTATAAAACACAGGTAACTATAAAACACAGGTAACTATAAAACACAGGTAACTATAAAACCCAGGTAACTATAAAACACAGCTAACTATAAAACACAGGTAACTATAAAACACAGGTAACTATAAAACACAGGTAACTATAAAACCCAGGTAACTATAAAACACAGGTAACTATAAAACACAGGTAACTATAAAACACAGCTAACTATAAAACACAGGTAACTATAAAACCCAGGTAACTATAAAACACAGGTAACTATAAAACACAGGTAACTATAAAACACAGGTAACTATAAAACCCAGGTAACTATAAAACACAGGTAACTATAAAACCCAGGTAACTATAAAACACAGCTAACTATAAAACACAGGTAACTATAAAACACAGGTAACTATAAAACCCAGGTAACTATAAAACACAGGTAACTCTGAAACACAGGTAACTATAAAACACAGGTAACTATAAAACCCAGGTAACTATAAAACACAGCTAACTATAAAACACAGGTAACTATAAAACACAGGTAACTCTGAAACACAGGTAACTATAAAACACAGGTAACTATAAAACACAGGTAACTATAAAACACAGCTAACTATAAAACACAGGTAACTATAAAACACAGGTAACTCTGAAACACAGGTAACTCTGAAACACAGGTAACTATAAAACACAGGTAACTATAAAACACAGGTAACTATAAAACCCAGGTAACTATAAAACACAGCTAACTATAAAACACAAGTAACTATAAAACACAGGTAACTATAAAACCCAGGTAACTATAAAACACAGCTAACTATAAAACACAAGTAACTATAAAACACAAGTAACTATAAAACACAGGTAACTCTGAAACACAGCTAACTATAAAACACAAGTAACTATAAAACACAAGTAACTATAAAACACAAGTAACTATAAAACACAAGTAACTATAAAACACAGGTAACTCTGAAACACAGGTAACTATAAAACACAGGTAACTCTGAAACACAGGTAACTATAAAACACAGGTAACTATACTCCAGGTGTGTTAAGGTCACCTGTGTTTCCTCCAGGCGGTGCCAGAAGGGCAGAGTCAGGATGACACAGTGGGCCGTCCCATGATGCACCTGTCCGCTCTGAAGCAGGCGACTGGCGAAGCGGTTTACTGCGACGATGTGCCACTGTACGAGAACGAGCTGTACCTTGCACTCGTCACCAGCAGCAAAGCACACGCTAAGATCCTGTAAGACACACACCTGTGCAACACACACACCTGGATAACACACACACACTTGTCCTGTCTAACCCAGGTGTGTGTCACAGCTCTATAGATACCTCAGCAGCAGAGAGCATGCCCGGCGTGGTCAGCTGTGTGTTGGCTGATGACATCCCCGGCAGTAACGCCACCGGACCTATTGAATACGATGAGAGCGTCCTCGCCCAAGGCCAGGTGTGTTTTTTTTTTGTCCATCCAATCAGATGACTCTGTTGGGTTCACCAGCAGGTTGATGAAGTCTCCCTCCTCTCTGCAGGTGACCTGTGTGGGTCACATCATTGGCGCCGTGGTGGCTGATACTCAGCTTCATGCTCAGAGAGCCGCCAAAGCTGTCAGGGTCCAATATGAAGAGCTGCAGCCGATCATCACCATCCAGGTGAGACAACAGCTGTCCGTATGTCCTGATGATAAATCAGCCCGGACTCATTTACATAAAGTGATGCTGCTGTTTCCGCTCCTGGCAGTAACATTAGCTGATCTGATGTTGCTTCGATTGACAGGAAGCCATCGCCGCTCAGTCCTTCTATCAGCCAATCAGAACCATTCAGAGGGGAGACTTGGAGGCGGGGTTTAAACAGGCTGACCACATCCTGGAGGGTAGGATAGACACCGACACCTGTTGATCCAACTGATCAACAGGTGTTGATTGAGTGATTAATTGACTGATTGATTGACAGGTGAAATGCACATCGGAGGTCAGGAACATTTCTACCTGGAGACAAACGTCAGTCTGGCTGTTCCCGGTGAAGACGGAGAGATGGAGCTCTTTGTTTCTACTCAGTCTGCCTCCAAAACTCAGGTAACTATACTCTGAAACTCAGGTAACTATACTCTGAAACTCAGGTAACTATACTCTGAAACACAGGTAACATCATCATTAGAAGAAAAGGAAGGAAGTGTAAACAGGATGTGCCTCTGCCTCTCTGACAGTCTCTGGTGGCGAAGGCGTTGGGCGTCCCTACTAACAGGGTGGTGGTCCGAGTGAAGAGGATGGGTGGAGGCTTTGGGGGGAAGGAGAGCCGGACCACCGTGTTGTCCACTGTGGTCGCTGTGGCAGCAAACAAGTATGTCTGAGATCGTCTTTATTTAGATTGTCTTACTTTGAAATTCTGATCGTTTCCTGTGTTTGTGTGTCAGGCTGAAGAGGCCTGTGAGGTGTATGCTGGACAGAGATGAGGACATGTTGATCACCGGAGGAAGACACCCATTCTATGGAAAATACAAGGTGGTACTTCTGGTAGAAACAGCAGGGTTGAAGATTTGACTCGTTTCTGTGTAAATGTCCTTATGTGGACAAATAAAGTTGTATCAAATTGAATGTCTTCTTCTCCTCTTGCACCAGGTTGGTTTTCTAAACAGCGGGAAGGTTGTGGCTCTGGATGTGTCATACTACAGTAACGTTGGAAACTCCATGGACCTCTCTCTGTCAGTGAGTATTGATACGATACGATTACTTCATCACAGGATTTACTGATTGCATGCTGATCACCTGCATTTGTTTGTCGAGGTCATGGAGCGCGCTCTGTTTCACATGGAGAACTCGTACAGCGTGGCCAACGTACGCGGACGCGGCTTCCTGTGCCGCACCAACCTGCCGTCCAACACGGCCTTCAGGGGCTTTGGAGGGCCGCAAGGCATGATGATTGCTGAGACCTGGATTTCCGACGTGGCTCAGAGTCTTGGCAGGTCATCTGAGGAGGTACAAAGATGGATGGAGTCAGACACAATGAACAAGTGATTTCTGATGGGTGAGCAGCATCCAATCAGTGAGTCTGTCCTCCTGCAGGTGCGTCGGTTGAACCTGTATGTAGAAGGGGAGTCGACACCCTACAACCAGGTCCTGTATCAGTTCACTTTGGACCGCTGTTGGGACGAATGCCTGTTACGCTCTGGATACCAAGAACGGCGAGCTGCCATCGACCTCTACAACAGGTAAACAGTCCAGTGGAAGGTCCTGAAGGATGGGTAAAACCAAACCAAAGTTTGAGTTCTGCAACAAGTGGAAATGGTCCAAGAAATGATATGAAATTAACTGTTTGTGGGTTTCCTCAGACAGAACCGGTGGACCAAACGAGGCCTTGCCATCGTCCCCACCAAGTTTGGCATCAGTTTCAACCTCCGTCTTCCTCAACCAGGCTGGAGCTCTGCTTCATATCTACACTGACGGCTCTGTGTTGTTGACGCATGGTGGGACGGAGATGGGACAGGGACTCCACACCAAGATGGTGCAGGTACTGGAGCTGAACAAACCATCATACTTATTAACTTTACAGTGGACATTACAGGAACAAACAATGTAAAAGCTTCAGCCGACTGAATCTGCTGTTTGCGAGCAGTCCCTGCTTGCCTGCCTGAGCGTTTCTACATGTTGAAATAGGCATTGAACTTTAAAGAGCCCAGCACTGAATCTTGGGGCACTCTGTTGCTGTGTTTGGTTCCAGGTTGCCAGCAGGGTTCTGGGTATCCCCTGTTCAAAGATCCACATCTCAGAGACGAGTACCAACACGGTCCCCAACACCAGCCCCACCGCCGCCTCTGCGTCCTCAGACCTCAATGGAGCCGCCGTGCAGAACGCCTGCGAAATCCTCATGAAGCGCCTGGAGCCGTACAAGAGCAAGAACCCCAAAGGATCATGGGAGGACTGGGTGAGTAGGAATATATGACATTGTTGTACTTCAATGTCTCTTCAGTAATAGTATAAGTAATCCTGAAGTACTGTTGCTCTGTCAGTTTCATAATTATGGCGACAATGTACATTGTAGCTTAGTGGCAGTGTACAGATGCTAATGAAACATTTCATGTTTTTGATTTTTGAATTGTAACTTTATGTCTCTGTGTTTCAGGTGAAAGCAGCGTATTTCGACAGAGTAAACCTCAGTGCAAACGGATTCTACAAGTGAGTTTAATGATGATAATGTTGTTGGTTCAGTGAATCTGTCGATAAACAATATTTCACCACAATATTTCCCTCTCTCTCGCCAGGACTCCAGATCTCGGTTACGACTTTGAGTCAAATTCGGGCCGAGCGTTTCAACTACTTCACTTCATGTGTGGCATGTTCAGAGGTGGAGATCGACTGTCTGACTGGCGCTCATAAGGTGGCTACAATTTGAAGTTATTATTATTATTGTTGAAATGAAATCCAAAAGTGGTGAATTATCTTTTGCTGTTACTTGATGAAGGTGTCCCACAAAGTTCAGTGTTAGGCTTCCTCTTTCTCATGTACTCTATACATGAAGAATATTATATATTATTTATACACGTATCCACTACAAACCAGACCTTCAAACTGCCAGCAGCTAATGCAGTAATGAAATTCAGTGATGTTATTTATTGTGTGGTTAGTCATATTATCTTTATGTTGTAGAACCTGAATACCACCATAGTGATGGACGTCGGTCACAGCCTGAATCCAGCTATAGACATTGGACAGGTGAGTCCTTGAGTCCAGACGTAAACGCCCCATGACCACTTCCCTCAGTTCAACACATCCTTTGTCTCTCCTCAGGTTGAGGGGGCATTCATGCAGGGTCTAGGTCTCTTCACCCTGGAGGAGCTCCATTATTCGCCCCAGGGCGTCCTCCTCACTCGGGGTCCTGGTTCCTATAAGATCCCAGCCTTCGGAGACATTCCCACCAAGCTTACTGTCTCCTTGCTCCGCCGATGCACCAAATGACAAGGCCATCTTCGCCTCAAAGGTAATGTCCAAGGCCACTTGTGTTGAACAATGTGTTGAATGTTAAACAAAACAGCTCAGAACAACAAATATTTATTTTCATTTGTCTTTTCTTCACTGCAGGCGGTCGGCGAGCCTCCTCTCTTTCTGGCGGCATCGGTTTTCTACGCCATCAAAGATGCTATCAGTGCTGCCCGGGCAGAGTCGGGCATCACCGGTCCCTTCAGGCTCGACAGCCCCGCCTCTGCTGAGAGGATCCGCAATGCTTGCAGCGACCGATTCACCCAAACTGGTACGAAAGCTGTCAGAACATTTCCTCAGTGTTTTTTAAACATGGGCAGATCGAAGGCCGTTCAAAGCTTCAATTTAACCCTGCAAACACAAAATATAAGTTTCTTTGAAAGCTTGCTTTGTGTAGATTTTAGAGTGTCTAACATATCGTTGTCGACTGTTTTTGTGTTGCAGTGCCCTCCTGCAGAGCCCGGTACCTTCACCCCGTGGTCTGTACGAGTCTAGGACGTTCATCCAGCGGTTTTCACTGTAAAACTACAAAATTACAAAAACATTTAACGGTCACTGCCAGCCTGCAGTCAGAACAGTTTGTGATGCATCATTGGTAATGAGCTAACATGTTAGCGTGACGCTTGAATAAATATTAATTTGCACTCAGGGAACAAAAAAACACGCTTTTAATTTTACACTATAAAAATGTTTCATGAATCACGCGTAGATCAAAATATTCATGTTGTCATTTGATGTCAGTTTAAAAATGAATCTGAAGTATGAATCTATGTATTTATCAGACTGTACAAATGAAATAAAACTTTTAGGAACTTGTTTTGTTGTTTGTTTCTGATCATGTTCAAGATTTCTAAGTGGTGACGTGCTAACTGTGGTTAGCTCGGTTAGCTGGCCATGTTCACTGGAGCGTAGAGGCTGAGGGAGTGTCCGGTGAAGCCGGACCAGAACTGTCATTGCTGGTGACTTCCAGCATTTCATGGTGGGAACTATCGATGCTCAGCGTGGTTAAACTAAGAGAAAAATATGAAGATTCAAAACAAAGAAAAGTGTCATTTTGACCATAAAGCTGCAGCTGATCCAGCAGCAGAGCAGTGCTGCTCGTGGGTGGTGCTGCTGGACCTTCACAGTGAGGTGTCACAGCAGGGTGGACTGCCTGAGGATCACCTCCCTGTTAATTGTCTTGGTCAGAGTGTGAAGTATGAGGGTCACATGTTTGGAGCGTCGACCACAACGCGTCCTGCACGTCTCATTCAGACTTCAGTTGTTCAGTCAGACGTTACAGAGATGATCTTTGGAGCTTCTGACAACGTCCAGAGATAAATCAGCCCCTCTGTTGAACTGACTGGTAAGAGCCGACTGATCCAAATCTGTCTTTGGACTGTGCAGTGTTTTGATTCTTTTTTTTCTCATTATTTTTGGAGTGAGTGAATTTCAGAGAGACTAAAGGAGTGGACTGAGTCCAGAGAGAGTCCTGGTGTCAGATGATGGCTCCCAGGAGGATGGACACTAAACCTGTGATCTTCTGTCTGAAAGACGCTGCTGCTGCTCTACTCCTTTATCTTCTGGGTGACAAAACACTTTTGTTCTCCTCATCTGCGCCTGTTCTCCTCTGACCACAATCAGCCGGACACAGTGTTCTTTAGTTATTATCTGTTTTAATCCACCTCAGATTAATGTGTAAACTGTCCCAGCTGAAGCTGCTGTTAGCTCCCGTTAGCTCAGTGTGTTAGCTTCCGTTAGCTCCCGTTAGCTCAGTGTGTTAGCTTCCGTTAGCTCAGTGTGTGTCGCTTTCCGTTAGCTCAGTGTATTAGCTGCCGTTAGCTCAGTATGTTAGCTGCCGTTAGCGTCAGTGGTGTTAGAGCTGCCGTTAACTCAGTTGCTTAGTAGTGTAGCTGCCGTTAGCTCAGTGATGTTAGCTGCCGTTAGCTCAGTGTGTTAGCGCGTTAACTCAGTGTTTAGCTGGCCGTTAACTCAGTGTGTTAGCTGCCGTTAGCTCAGTGTGTTAGCTGCCGTTAGCTCAGTGTGTTAGCTGCCGTTAGCTCAGTGTGTTAGCTGCCGTTAGCTCAGTGTGTTAGCTGCCGTTAACTCAGTGTGTTAGCCGGGCTGCCCTGGCTGTGTGCTCAGAGTTGCTCTTGCTTGTCTCTTCTTGCCGCCTGTTTGCCATTTTGTCACTTTGCTGTCACAGCTCATTACAGTCATGTGATGGTGAGTCAAAGTACTTAAAGGACAGTTCAAGTATTTCTGTCACATCCAGTAACTGAAGTATGTTGTTGTTTACTTATGTCTGTTCATGTATTTATTTCAGTGAACTCAAAGTCAGAAGTAAGCGTTCAGATGTCAGGACTTACCTGTAGCTCCTCCCCCCTCAGGTGACAGGTGTGGTCCTGCTGTCGGTGGGGTTATGGTGGAAGTTCATGTTGGGTCCTTACATGTTGCTGATCTCCAGTGGTCCCTCCAATGGTCCGTACGTCCTCACTGGCACCGGGGTCGCCATCGTGCTGTTCGGACTGTTCGGCTGCTTCGCCACGTGCAGGTGGGCCGCCCCTGGATGTTAAATACTGGTCTGTCTCTGTCACGGTGACGTTCAGATTATTAGCAGCTGTGAAACAAGAACACAGTTCTGACCTCTGACCTCTCTGTAGTACGCCGTGTTTCTGTCTCTGGTCTTCATGACTGAACTCATCGCTGGAATCTCTGGATTCATCTTTCGCCATGAGGTGAATTCACACCACACACACACACATCATGTGTAGATGAGCGCTGAGCACTGTTCATACTGACTACACAGAGTGTGTGTTTGTGTGTTCAGATTAAAGGGACGTTTCTCACGACGTACAGCGACGCAGTGATGAGATACGATGGACGGGGACGAGCGGAGTCTGGCTGTGGATGCAGTTCAAACGCAGAGTCTGTTTCTTTTTTATAGTAATGAAATCATCACTGACACACACACTAACGATTATTAACCAATGAACACAACCGTTAATGTGCTATTATCACCTGATGAGGCAGATATCAATCAAACTTTATTTGTATAGCACTTTTCATACACACACAAAGTGCTTCAACATAAAAACAAGCAAACACTCAACACCCCAATGTTCTACCCTGACCCGCCATCCCACATCATACTGATTAAACACCATCTCATCGTTGAGCAGTGAGGAAACACTGGAGGCAGGTTAAAAATGAATTAAATCTAAATAAATACCATATTTAATATATATATATTGTTAAGGTTAAAGCCAAATTAAAAAGATAAGTCTAAGGTTTGCTTATTAAGATATTTGTGACAGCTGCCTAATATTTATCCAGCACACTTCATCCCAGTAAGTCTGTTTATAATTACTGTTGTTAAATCTTTTTTTCAACCACAAAAATTAACCTTTGTTTTTTAACAAAGCAACAAATTTATACAATCGCCAACAGTCCACAGGGATCCACACCTGGACCACTGCTCTTTATTCTCCTCTTTTATTGTATTAATTATCTTGAGGATTCGTCTATACGCTGATGATGCAGTGATTTATGTGTGATGGTAAAAAAACAACCAGCTGCCTTCAGACCTTATTTTAAATGTAATAAATCAGATATAATATTAATTCACAGTGTTGTTCTGCCTGTCTTTGCAGCTGCACTGCTGTGGTGTTTATAACTACACCACTTGGTTCAGCAGTGTCTATTTCTCGGTCGGCGGGATTCCTGCCAGCTGCTGGTGTCAGTTTTCTCCGACTGCAGCTCGGGCCGACTTGAAGAACGCGACTGTGGCTGCTCGTAAAGTTCACAACAGGTCGACAACACACACAAACGAGATCCCATCACTATCCACGCACGTTTTGGACACATGACCATGAATCTTGGTCTGCAGGGCTGTTATGAACTGTGATGTCCTTCATTGAGAGCAACATGGGAATCATTGCTGGGTTACATTTGGCATCGCCTTCTCTCAGGTGCAACAAACCGACGGTGGCGTCTGATGAACTAATATTATGTTACGAGAAAAACTCGTTAACAGGCCAGTTTATCGACACGCGGACTACTGAAGTGCTCCAAGCATGTTAATATAATTTAAATATTTCAAATATTTTAGGTAAATGTTGTTTTAAATAATGAATTCCTGTCTCCATCTCAGCTGATCGGGATTGTCTCTGGCCTGCTGCGTGTCTCGCTTCATTCATACGCCAACCAGTACGAGATGGTTTGACAGGTAACACACACACCACACCACTCATTATCGTCTTGTGTTCATCACCTCCGACCTGCTCATTCTTTTCTTTCATTCTTTTACAGAAAAGAGACGAGGATGCATGTCACCATGGAAACCTGGACCCACACACACACACCACACACACAGCATCCTGTATAAACAGCTGACTCTTTTATTTATTTTTGTTCTTTAATTCTGTGAAGAAGAAATCAATAGAAATAATAATAATAAATAAATTCATGGTGCTACTTTGAGTGTTTTTATTTCATGAGTCATGGTGAGTCGTGATGAGTCATGGTGAGTCGTGATGAGTCATGGTGAGTCGTGATGAGTCATGGTGAGTCGTGATGAGTCATGGTGAGTCGTGATGAGTCATGGTGAGTCGTGATGTAGATGGACCATGAGTTGAAACATTCTGATGTTTGTTTTATTTCATAAATAAAGTTTGTGTCTTCAATGTTCCACATTTAAACATTTATTTAAAACAAACAGAAAAGTTTCAACATTTCACCAACAGTTCAATTAATTTAAAACTGATGACGTCACAGACACAAACATGACGTTTTGTGTTTTGTGCCGAACACCGGAAGTAGCGCTCTGTAAACACCAGCCTTCGTGACGTCACGGGCCCTTGTCGCCCTGTGATTGGCTGTCCGCGGAGGTTCGGTCTTCCCTGAAAGTCCCCGCAGACAGCTCCGCGTGTACGGCGCGTGACAGACGGATTAACGGGACTCTCGCACGCGCCGACACCGCCGAGGAACGACACGCCGACACACGGTGAGCTCACCGGACGCGTGAAGCGCCTGCAGCGGGCCGGTCTGTCGGTTAACGGGAGCGGCCAGCGCCGCTAACGGGACCCGGAAATATCTCCAGTGAAGGTGAGTTCCGTTATCGGACGCCGCTCTTTATCTTCGTTTGTGTCCGAGATTTAACTCCTCTGCCCCGCGAGGACCGGACTGCTGACGCTGCGATGTTACAACATCAAACACGGATAAAACATGGATGTTTCCGGTCATAAGGCGTTTGAACCCGCAGGTAAACCCGCAGGTAAACCCGCAGGTACCGCAGCAGACCGCGCGGTGTCCGGTGGTCCGCACGCGCTTAGCCCGCTGATGCTAACAGCTGATGCTAACGCCTTTGATGTTAGCTCCCGGCTAACGACGTTAGCTCCCCTCTTCTTCTTCTTCTTCTTCTTCTTCTTCTGTGTCTGGGCACACTGACAGCCTGTCTTCTTCTCTGGTTGTGTTTCAGGTTGCTTCCTGTTGTTGGGGTGAAACATTGGGCTGGCGTCCTGCAGCAGGAGACACCTCCGTCCTCAGCAGGGCCCCGGGCTCACAGGTGAGTGCACCTGTGTGACCCGGTCCAGGATCAGCTGCAACCTCACAATAATCCTCAAAGAGCATTAGAGAGCTAAGTTGGCTCTGGACTGTGAGGCGGCGGCTTCACTTCACGGTGCTCGCCATGATGCAGACGTCTGAGTCGTACAACCAGAAGAACTCGCTCTTCAACGCCATGAACCGCTTTATTGGCGCCGTCAACAACATGGATCAGACGGTGATGGTGCCCAGCCTGCTGCGGGACGTCCCGCTGAACGCCGCCGCCAGCAACGGCACCGCCAGCAACGACGACGCCTACTTCCTCCAGGACGGCGACATGTACAGCTCGTACGTGCTGCTCAAGTCCATCCGCAACGACATCGAGTGGGGCGTCCTGCAGAGCGACGAGCGGCGGAAGGAGAAGGCAGGCAGCACGGTGGCAGAGGACGACCTGGAGAAAGAGTTTCACTTCCACCTGAACGGACTTCACGCGGTTCTGTCCAAACTGACCCGCAAAGCCGACACGCTCACGAGCCGCTACAAAGAAGAGGTCGGCTGCAGGAAGTGACGGAGGCGAGGAAACGTTGGCATCAGCTCACTGACTACAAATCCCATCAAACACCAGCATGCACACCTGGACAGGTGATACAGAAACGTCACGGAAACGTCATGGAAACGTCATGGAAACGTTGTTAGTGATTTAAAATGTTTTTCTTGGACTTTCAGAGAAAAAAGTTTTAGTTTGTTTGTAATAAAACGAGTTAACTCGTCCGTAACGAGTTAACATCCATGTAACGAGTTAACGTGTCCGTAACGAGTTAACATGTCCGTAACGAGTTAACGTGTCCGTAACGAGTTAACATCCATGTAACGAGTTAACGTGTCCGTAACGAGTTAACGTGTCCGTAACGAGTTAACGTGTCCGTAACGAGTTAACGCGTCCGTAACGAGTTAACATCCATGTAACGAGTTAACGTGTCCGTAACGAGTTAACGTGTCCGTAACGAGTTAATGTGTCCGTAACGAGTTAACGTCCATGTAACGAGTTAACGTGTCCGTAACGAGTTAACGTGTCCGTAACGAGTTAACGTGTCCGTAACGAGTTAACGTGTCCGGAACGCTCTCATTCTTTATGTTACATGTGTATAAATCTGAAATGTCTGTTTCGTAGTACTGCGGTTCAGATCAGCTGGTGGAGATGTTGGCATGGCGACCTGATGTCTGTTTGTTTATGATGTTTTTGATGAGTCATGTTTGATCATGTTTACATGTTTGTGTCAGCCATTAAAGGTTTTGCTGAGTCATGTTTGTGTTTTCGCGTCATCACTCTCCGTTCACCTGTAATCTCCCATAATCCCTCAGTACTGATGTCAGTGAATGCCTCCTGGACTTTGTGAATACATTTGCATATTCTAAAGTGATGTGTCACTGCAGCTCATCATGACTCAGCGTTGGACGCAGGAGTCGACCCTGAAGGTGAGCTGTGACATCAGCAGTCTGAATGATGTCATCTGTACACAGACCAACAGATCATGTGACACGTTAGCTTCTTCACTACATCGCTAATCTTAGCTTGTGTTAGCATGCAGAACAGCTGGCTAACGTCAACAAACAGCTGTGACCTCGTTTCCATGGTAACCACATCAATTCAGTCAGAACCCAGCTGATCGTGCTCACATGAAGCTGTTTTTGTAGTCCATCTTCAGTGTTTGTAGTTTTTATCCTGATTCCTGATAAGTTCTCTATAAGGTTTTTATATGAAGTTTATATAAATATGCTGAGTCATGGTCAGCGGAACAAGTGACTGTCTTCATGAATAATTAATGAGCTGAATCTCAATAGGACAGAATATTATTAACCCCACAGGAAGTGAATGTCTTATTTTGAAAGTCATTATTGGGATGCTTTTACGTTGTTGGATTTTAATGATGTCACTCTGCTTCCTGTTTGAAATGTGTCATCAGAAACACCTGTTGTAGCCCCGCCCCCTCACGTACTTCCATCACAGGTGAAACAACTTCACTGTGGACAGGAAGTGACCCCTAAGTTTGTCTTTGAGGTTTGTCGCTCACTTCCTGTTTGAATTTTCAGGTTGTTTGTTGATCAGCTGATGTTTGTCTCTGTGTGGACATAATGTGAGCTCGTTCTTCATGATTCCTCCACAGAGTGGACCAGGAGAGCTCAGAGGTTCCCAGTGGTCAGTCTGCCCAGCAGCATCAAACACACCTGGACTCCATATTTATGGTCTGTACATGGACAACAACTACTTTACATCTATTCTGTTCACAATCATCTCCATGCTGCACTCTTTAGACCAGTGGACTGTCAGTCTGTCCAACATGGATCTGATGTTTGCTTCCATGATGTGACTTTGGTTGTGTCATTCATATAATGTTCTGTTCCAGCTGCTGGAGGAGAACATTGTCACTTTTGTGAAGAACGAGCTGAAGAGGATCCAGAAGGGTCTGAGTCCAGATGAGCCAGAGAGCTTAGAGAGTCAGAGGGAGGATGAGGAGGTGTTGGACGGTGAGGATGAAGAGCAGAGGAGGAGCAGCAGAGAGTCATTTCTGAAGATCACACTGCACTTCCTGAGGAGAATGAAGCAGGAGGAGCTGGCTGACTGTCTGCAGAGCAGTAAGAGGATTTCTCTAAAGATTCAACATGATGGATAAATGAGACATTTACTGATGTCTCAACACATGGACTCATGCTTTTATTGTGAAGGGCAGAAACAGTTCAGCTACCACAAATATCCAGCAGGGGGCACTGTGACACAGCTGATATCTGTGTGTGTGTGTGTGTGTCAGAGTGCCAATAGTGGTTGACAAGGTTAGACCCAGAATAATTAACACACACACATCAGTTAAAGCTTTCCTTCATGAGTGTGTAAAGGAATGAGTTGTGTGTGTGTGTGCGCGTGCTAATTAAAGGTCAAAGGTCAGTGTGTGTTCAGTTAAATGTCTCCACACAAACCTGTGTGTGTGTGTGTGTGTGTGTGTGTGTGATCTGTTGTCGGCCTTGTTTCTGGGACGATCAGCACTGCAGCTCTGATTATTCAGTATACACACACGCCTGTCAGTCAGTGTGTTGGGCGGATTTGCATCTGTTTGTCTGACAGGAAGTGAGACCTATGACCTCTGTCCCTCTGTGTCTCACGGTGCGTTTAAAGACGTGCTGTGTTAGCATGTTAGCGTTGGTTCCCTGCAGCGCCACCTTCAGGACGATCTGCCAATGAAACGCTGAGATGAAAACACACCAAGTCAACGTGTGTGTGTGTGTGTGCGTGTGCGTGTGCACGAGGGGAGTGATGCATGGTGGGAAATCATTTAGTGTCCTCGGCGACCACCCCCGGCGATGGAATGAGAAACGAGGCAGGAACAAGGATGTAATTTGAGAACGAGGGGGAGGAGGGAGTGACAGATTGAAGGGGGGAGGAAGGAGGAGACGAGGAGTCAAGGAAGGAGACGAGGAGAGGGAGGACAACAAGATGTGAATGACAGAACAAGGAGATGAGGATGAGGAGATAAGGAGGCAACGAGGAGTGACAGATCACTCCGCCGAGGTGTGAACGAGGCGCGTGGCGTCTGTCCTCCGAGCCAATCTGAATAATGACACACACACACACACACACACACACACACACACACTGCTCTAATTGCCTGTGTGTGTGTGTGTGTGTGTGTGTGTGTGGGGCGGGCTTGTTGTGGATGTCGATTGATGTTTACAGCAGCCAATAGCGAGTGAGCGTTAGCATAGCAGCTAGTGCTATGAGCGCTATAAGGGTTGACCGAGCTAACCAGCTGTGTTAGCGCTTCACTACTTAGCAATCTTTGTAGCAGTGGAAGCTAATGTTGGAGGGAAAGCTAACATGGAAGGAAAACACAATTCAGTTCATTAGCTAACGTTAGCTTTACATCCAAGCTAACTAAGATAACTAATGTTAGCTACATCCAAGCTAACTAAGATAACTAATGTTAGCTACATCCAAGCTAACTAGATAACTAATGTTAGCTACATCCCAGTTAACTAAGATACTAATGTTAGCTACATTACTACGTAAATCTCCAACATTAGCTAATACACTAGCGAATCCATAACATTAACTTATGTTAGCAGTTAGCTACATTAGCCCCAGCTCCAAACCAGCTGGATTCTCAGTGTTAGCTGTTATCTTTATTATATTAGCTATAGCTATATTATCCGGCTGCTGAGCCAGGTTCTGTTAGCATGCTACAGAGCTAGCTGATTAGTGACAAATTGTAACATACTTGTAAAGCTGCAACGTGACTGTTTGTGTGTGTTGGTGACAGACGGGACAAAGACAGAGACGTGATGGACAGGAAGTCTTAATTGATTTCCTCGTTTAGAAAAAAGAGAGCACAGGTCAGATAAGTGCAGCGACGGGCGAGCGAGTAACCGTCTGCATTACAGAGAGAGAGAAAAGAGAGCGGGCGATGAAGCATGAAGATGTGTGTGTGTGTGTGTGTGACCTTGTCTGACTGAGTGTGTGCGTGAGCCAGAGAGAGAGACGGCGAGTGTAGTGGGCGAGCGAGCGAATAGGAAAGGGGAGCCTTGAAACTGTCCTGACTCGCTCTGCTATTATCCTCTCTCTCTCCCGTACAAACACATGCTCGCTCGTCCTCGTGTGTACCCATCTGAACAGCCCTCGCGCTCTCTCACAAACCTTTTTCTCTTCTCTCTTTGTGTTTGTTCGTCTCGCACTGCTGACGCCTCCTTGAGGGTCGACCCCACTGACCTATAACCTCTGCTCTTCCTGTCTGACGTGTAAACACTGAACAAGGTGAGAG
This sequence comes from Nibea albiflora, assembly GCA_014281875.1. NCBI lineage: Eukaryota > Metazoa > Chordata > Actinopteri > Sciaenidae > Nibea > Nibea albiflora. The sequence goes on from CM024812.1 coordinate 15,735,682, forward strand.
CCGAGGGAGGCAAACAGTTCCTCAGAGAGAAACTCGGTTTAATACGAGCCGATATAAAATCCTGGCAGGACATCAGGCGAGGAGAGAAACGGGCATCTAAATGTCGCACACATTTGAAGAGCGTGGCGCTTCATGAACATGCCAGCTGTTCCACTGTGTTCAGACTAACACACATGTCCGTAGGTCCCTATGTGATGTGATTGTTGGTCAGTTTACAAAAATTGTTCCAATTCAAAGATCTTCAAGAACGATTCAGACACCACGAGACAATCCAGAAACCAGTTTAAACATAATCGCGACCATTAAAACGACACAAGCAAACCTCACGAGCATGGCAGCTTTCATCCCGACTTCTGTTTATAACGTGTGATCACAGAGATCTTCACATCGGACATCGGACTGATTGTCAGTTTGTGGGATTGTCAGTTTGACGGATTGTCGGTTTGTCAGTTTGTGGGATTGTCGGTTTGTGGGATTTTCAGTTTGTCGGATTGTCAGTTTGTCGGATTGTCGGTTTGTGGGATTTTCAGTTTGACGGATTGTCAGTTTGTCGGATTGTCGGTTTGTCGGATTGTCGGTTTGTCGGATTGTCGGTTTGTCGGATTGTCGGTTTGACGGATTGTCGGTTTGACGGATTGTCAGTTTGTCGGATTGTCGGTTTGTCAGTTTGTGGGATTGTCGGTTTGAGGGATTTTCAGTTTGACGGATTGTCGGTTTGACGGATTGTCGGTTTGACGGATTGTCGGTTTGTCAGTTTGTGGGATTGTCGGTTTGAGGGATTTTCAGTTTGACGGATTGTCGGTTTGACGGATTGTCGGTTTGACGGATTGTCAGCTTGTCGGATTGTCGGTTTGACGGATTGTCGGATTGTCAGTTTGTCGGATTGTCGGTTTGACGGATTGTCAGTTTGTCAGTTTGTGGGATTGTCGGTTTGAGGGATTTTCAGTTTGACGGATTGTCGGTTTGACGGATTGTCGGTTTGACGGATTGTCAGCTTGTCGGATTGTCGGTTTGACGGATTGTCGGTTTGAGGGATTTTCAGTTTGACGGATTGTCGGTTTGACGGATTGTCGGTTTGACGGATTGTCGGTTTGACGGATTGTCAGTTTGTCGGTTTGACGGATTGTCAGTTTGTCGGTTTGACGGATTGTCAGTTTGTTGGATTGTCGGTTTGTCGGATTGTCGGTTTGTCGGATTGTCAGTTTGTCGGATTGTCGGTTTGTGGGATTGTCGGTTTGACGGATTGTCAGTTTGACGGATTGTCGGTTTGTGGGATTGTCAGTTTGACGGATTGTCAGTTTGTGGGATTGTCAGTTTGACGGATTGTCAGTTTGTGGGATTGTCAGTTTGACGGATTGTCAGTTTGTGGGATTGTCAGTTTGACGGATTGTCGGTTTGTCTGATTGTCAGATTGTCAGTTTGTCGGATTGTCGGTTTGTCGGATTGTCGGTTTGTCGGTTTGACGGATTGTCAGTTTGACGGATTGTCAGTTTGACGGATTGTCAGTTTGTGGGATTGTCAGTTTGTCGGATTGTCGGTTTGACGGATTGTCGGTTTGTGGGATTGTCAGTTTGACGGATTGTCGGTTTGTGGGATTGTCAATTTGTGGGATTGTCAGTTTGTGGGATTGTCGGTTTGTCTGATTGTCAGTTTGTCGGATTGTCGGTTTGTCGGATTGTCGGTTTGTCGGTTTGTCGGATTGTCGGTTTGTCGGATTGTCGGTTTGTCGGATTGTCAGTTTGTCGGATTGTCAGTTTGTCGGATTGTCAGTTTGTCGGTTTGTCTGATTGTCAGTTTGTCGGATTGTCGGTTTGTCGGATTGTCGGATTGTCGGTTTGTCGGATTGTCGGTTTGTCGGTTTGTCGGATTGTCGGTTTGTCGGATTGTCGGTTTGTCGGATTGTCGGTTTGTCTGATTGTCGGTTTGTCGGATTGTCAGTTTGTCGGATTGTCAGTTTGTCAGATTGTCGGTTTGTCGGATTGTCGGTTTGTCTGATTGTCAGTTTGTCGGATTGTCAGTTTGTCGGATTGTCAGTTTGTCAGATTGTCGGTTTGTCGGTTTGTCGGTTTGTCGGATTGTCAGTTTGTCGGATTGTCAGTTTGTCAGATTGTCAGTTTGACGGATTGTCGGATTGTCGGTTTGTCTGATTGTCAGTTTGTCAGATTGTCAGTTTGACGGATTGTCAGTTTGTCGGATTGTCGGTTTGTCGGTTTGTCTGATTGTCAGTTTGTCGGATTGTCGGTTTGTCGGATTGTCAGTTTGTCGGATTGTCAGTTTGTCGGATTGTCGGTTTGTCGGTTTGTCGGATTGTCAATCAGACCATCACTTAATGCAGTGACGCGTCGGTGTTGCGTCCTGAAAACAGATCTGTGTGAGTCGACTGCTCGTCTTGTTTCGTGTTGCCTCCGTACGTTTCCTCCTCTCTCTCTGTGTACACAGACGGCCATTCATCTTCACCAACATCAATAAATGATGGCTGCTTGTTTTAAATATTCATCGGCAGCGCTGCTCATCTTGCTCGCTAAACAGCCTCGCTCGCCAGACAACCCACACACACATGCACCACACACACACACACACTCCCTGTGGTGCATTAGAAATTCAATCCGTCGTCTTCACACTGGTGTTATGCAGCCACACACACACAATCACAGTTACACACTAAGTGTACACAGACACTAATGGAAAACACACACACACACACAGCCAGACAAAAAGAGAAGTGAGCGGCTGTGTGTGTGTGTGTGATGAAACTTAACACAGCTGGACATGCCGTTTATCTCTACTTAAAGGGACAGTCTGTCATTTTCCTCTGAGAGGAGTCTCTGAGAGTCTATCTCAGAGACTGCGTCCAGGTTTAGACAGTCTGTCTCTCAGAGACCACGTCCAGGTTTTAGACAGTCTGTCTCTCAGAGACCCGCGTCCAGGTTTTAGACAGTCTGCGGGGACGTCTCGGAGACTAAGTTTGACGTCAGTCTCTTTGGAGGCAGTTAAAACACACGTTTCCACTGACTGTGATTCAGACTGTTTATCATGACTTAACCTCCACACACACCACACACACACCTTCCTCTGGACTCGTATTTCATTAGCACTCGCTCTCCTCACCTCTCTGTTGTTCTCGCTCACCTCCTGCTGTATTCATCTCTACCTCGTTCTTTATTTCTCCGGAGAAGATTTTTTTTCTCTAATTAGTCTCCACTCGTTGCCATGGAGTTCTGTGTGTGTGTAAAGCAAGACACACAGAAAGAAAATCACAGATTTTAAAAAACAGTTTCATTTGAATGAAGTATCATCTCAGATAAATCTGTCACTGTTGCTGTCAGCTCTCTCCTTTTCTCTTCTTAGCTTCCTCCGTCAGCGTCCTCTTCACTCTCTGCTCCTCTGCCATCATGTCCATAGAAGCTGCTGACTGCTGGACCTGAACACCTCTTCTTCCTGTTGCTCTGAGCTAACAGCAGCTAACAGACTGAGCTAACAGCAGCTAACAGACTGAGCTAACAGCAGCTAACAGACTGAGCTAACAGCAGCTAACAGACTGAGCTAACAGCAGCTAACAGACTGAGTTGGTGTGTACTTCATTAGGAATCATTAAAAAGTGAGTATGGCGTTTTATTTTGAAATTCTCAGAGGAACATTAGTATTCTGTTTGTAGCGTTGTCTCTTTTCTCTCGCCTACATCCTTTTATCTTGTCGAGTGTGTGTGTGTGTGAATGACTCATCGTGAACACACACACATCAGGATGATGAAAGGGTGTGGGCGATCGAAAGGGAAGAGAGGGCCGAGCGAGGCCGACAGAGACAGAGAGAGGGAGGGATGAATGGACTCTGTTTCATATTAGAGAGTTTGTCCCAGATTTTAGGGAAGACTCTGAGTCGTGCATGTATCCCAGTATAATCTGCAGGTGTCCAGACTGCTGCCACCGACATCTGTGGCCTACCCTGCTGGTCCTGGACCAACACACACACAACAGGAAATATCGTTACACTACCGAGATGATTTACAGACTTGAACCCTGCCACTTAAGCCAAACCCCACAAGAAAACCACCTCGATAGGCTGCTGTGTTCACTGTTAGACTGGACACTGCCGGTTCAGAGGTTCTGTTGCTGTGTTCACTGTTAGACTGGACACTGCCGGTTCAGAGGTTCTGTTGCTGTGTTCACTGTTAGACTGGACACTGCCGGTTCAGAGGTTCTGTTGCTGTGTTCACTGTTAGACTGGACACTGCCGGTTCAGAGGTTCTGTTCTGAGGTTGTTGCAGGCATGGGGGACTGAGCTGAAACTTTTATTAGGGATGTTTAATAATGATTCAAACTCGCCTCAAAGTGCCAAAATGAAACACCAAAGTGTGATTTTTCAAAATAAAAGCCACCCAAACAGAAACTGAAACTCATTTCATCATCAGGACAGGCATCATCACCTGCTTCTGCTTCTGACCACAGGTGAGCTTGATGTCAGGTTTGAGTGCAGGAGACAGACCCATGACAGCTCTTCAGATTTATTGGACAATAAATATTTTGGTGACAGGAAGCCGAGTACAAAATGACATACAAGCATGTGACAGGAAGTGACGGTGTTCAAAGAACAGACTCAACAGCGCCAGCATCCTCATAATTAAAAAAGATGTATTTACAGGACACATGATGTACATGTGATGATGTTCTGTCTTTGTTAGTGTACAAACGTGTTTATTTACAACATTCACACGTCAGTTGTGTCGTCATGACCTTGTTTTGACCCGGGCACCCTTCCCAGCAGTTGTCCCGGCGCCTTTCACCGGCTCTTTCTTCATGTCTCTGTTGATGGCACCTCCCCCTATTTTCACCCCAAGATCCCTGATGTGGACTCTGACATTGCCCAGGTTCCGCTGTAAGTCAGCGTCCATCTTCACAGTCTTACCTGCTCGGTCCTGGTTCTCACAGTTAGCCTCTCTCTTTACTCCGTGCCGTTCCACTGTGCTAACGTCCAGGGTAGCGCTCGGCTTGGCGGGGCTCGGGTTCCCTGCATTCTTACTTCGCAGTCGTTCCCAAACACGACCGTCGACTGAAGGACCTGGGTTTGTGGAGTCCTGAACCCTGCCCGTCTGACTCCCTTGAGTTTGTCGTGTCCACATGCTAGCATCTGGTGCACCATTCGAGTTTGCTGGATCAGTGAGGTTCTTACTTTGGACTCGCTGTGGTTCTGACACAGCGGCATCCACTCTGCTGTCAGAAATTGAAGTGCTTTGACTTCGCAGTCGTTGTGGTTGCCACATGCTAGCACCAACTGCTAAGTTGGACCTGACAGAGGCGTCTGGAGTCGGTTTATTTCCTTGTTGTTCCCATGTGGAATTCACTGTAACATCCAGAGTAGCAGAATTGGCAATCACAGTGTCCTTACTACATCGTTGTTGTTGTTCCCACACACTGAAGTCGATCTTAGAGTCCGGAGTAGCAGAATTACAGATCCAGGTGTTCTTACCTTGTTGTCTTTGCAGTTCCCGCATGTTAGTGTTCAGCATCACGTGTGGTGCCGCAGTGTTTTTATGTCCTACATGCTGTGGCTCCCACATGCTGGCATCCATTTTGGTTTCCAGTTTAGCTGCCAGAGTAGAATATCCCAGATGTTTAATACCGTGTGAGTGTCCGGACTCTGCACCAGCTTGTTGCTGTGGTGCTAACAATGGTGGAATGCGTTGTAGTGGTCTTAGTGACAGTCTTGGTGGCAGTGGAGGAGTTGGAGGTGGCGAAGCTTCCAGCGAGTCCCAACGAGTGTCCACAAACTCCAGTGAGGAGCCAAGCATGCCGGCCAGCTCGGGGGTGGCCTCGACCAGCTCCAAGGGGTCCTTGACGTCTGGTCTGAAGGAGCACAGCTGCTGCTCATCAGGACCCGTCAGGAGCTGCGACAGGGATGCCTGCCGGTAGAACTCGTCCTCTGGGATCGACTGCACATTGAGCTGCGGGAAAAGGCGGCGGAAGGACCGAGACATCATCCGGAGTCTACCCAGGACGTCGGACAGGAGGAGCCAGTTCCTGGGGCTGGAGGAGAAAACACAGGAGTTCATACACATTTACAGCTGACTTCATTGTTAGCGTCTGAGTGAGCCAGCGTTTACTCTGTTTAGTTCTCATTCAATGATATTCAAAGGTCAGACGGGGACAGTGTCGCAGCTTAGAGGGTTTGAACTAGAAACCTTCTTGCTGTGAGGTGATGGTGCTAACCACTGCACCACCAGGCTGTCAACATGTTTATTTCTGCTGTGAAGTCATTTGTCCCCATAACATGGGGACTTATGGAGACTGACTCACTTCTGGAGCCAGCCTCAAGTGGACGAGAAGGGGAACTGCAGTTTGTGTTTCTCCTCACAGAGACGGAGAATGGTGGCTGAACAGAGCAGATCGAGAATACGGCCGATTTTCAAAATAAAGTCTGTGTGTGTGTTTCAAGGGCAAAGGAAGCTTAACACACACACACAGTGGACAAGGCCACATGTTGCTTTAAAGCCAGTTGCTGCTGGAATGTTAAACAACTCAATGAAACCGTGTGTGTGTGTGTGTGTGTGTGTGTGTGTGGCCTTGTACCCAGGAGGAGTCATTAATACGACATCAGACACGAGAGAAGAGGAGGAGAGAAGCGACAGGGGAGGAAGACGAAGTGGAAGCCAATTAGCCGCGTCGCCACGGCGATGCAATCCTCGTTAACGACCTCTCCGTGTGTCCTGCCTTTATCTCTCTTTCTTTCTCTCCCCGTTGCCTCCTCCAAGCTCTTTTCTCCCTCAACACGCTTCATTCGCTCCCTCCCTCCTCCTCCATCCCAGTCTTTCTTTCCCAACATTTCCTGCTCTGTAATTGGACCGAGTGCCAGAAAGAGAGATGAGAGACAAAAGGGACGTCACGTCCAGGTTTATACAGTCGACTGCCTTAGGAGCCCTGATGTTTACACCCAGTTCCTTTTGTCCTTCCTAGTTCCTTTATCTTTACTTCCAGGTCTTTTTGAGTGACCACGTTGAGGACTGCCACCCCGAGTTCCTTCTTTTTGAGCCTCAGTGTTGTAAATCCTTTCAGGTCTACACCAGGTACTTTAGTCCTGGTCTATGATTGAAATCCAAAACACCTGGATGTTGAGTATTTGAACTCACCCCTGGGACAGTGACACCTGGATGTTGAGTATTTGAACTCACCCCTGGGACAGTGACACCTGGATGTTGAGTATTTGAACTCACCCCTGGGACAGTGACACCTGGATGTTGAGTATTTGAACTCACCCCTGGGACAGTGACACCTGGATGTTGAGTATTTGAACTCACCCCTGGGACAGTGACACCTGGATGTTGAGTATTTGAACTCACCCCTGGGACAGTGACACCTGGATGTTGAGTATTTGAACTCACCCCTGGGACAGTGACACCTGGATGTTGAGTATTTGAACTCACCCCTGGGACAGTGACACCTGGATGTTGTAGCAGGGAAGCAGTGGCCGGTCAGAAAGCTCAAACTCAAACACCTCCCTCCTGGCTCGTTGCTCCTCATCTTCGTCCTCTTCTTCGTTCTCCTCCTCCTCCTCCGGCCCCGGAGGGTCAGCAATGATATTATACACTCCTCCCTCGCTATGCGGCTCTGTAAGCACAAAACAATCAGTGACAGTGAATAGACTTCAGTTCTGCCTGGTTCAGTCCTGACTGGTTCAGTCCTGACTGGTTCAGTTCTGACTGGTTCAGTCCTGACTGGTTCAGTCCTGCCTGGTTCAGTTCTGCCTGGTTCAGTCCTGCCTGGTTCAGTTCTGCCTGGTTCAGTTCTGCCTGGTTCAGTCCTGACTGGTTCAGTTCTGACTGGTTCAGTTCTGCCTGGTTCAGTCCTGACTGGTTCAGTTCTGCCTGGTTCAGTCCTGACTGGTTCAGTTCTGCCTGGTTCAGTTCTGCCTGGTTCAGTTCTGCATGGTTCAGTCCTGACTGGTTCAGTTCTGACTGGTTCAGTTCTGACTGGTTCAGTCCTGACTGGTTCAGTTCTGCCTGGTTCAGTCCTGACTGGTTCAGTTCTGCCTGGTTCAGTCCTGACTGGTTCAGTTCTGCCTGGTTCAGTCCTGACTGGTTCAGTTCTGACTGGTTCAGTTCTGCCTGGTTCAGTCCTGCCTGGTTCAGTCCTGCCTGGTTCAGTCCTGACTGGTTCAGTCCTGACTGGTTCAGTTCTGACTGGTTCAGTTCTGCCTGGTTCAGTTCTGCCTGGTTCAGTCCTGACTGGTTCAGTCCTGACTGGTTCAGTCCTGCCTGGTTTTAGCTGTCTCCCCTGATGAGACTTTGTATGACTGAGTGCGGTTGTGTTGAAACTCACCGCACACTGAGCTGCCGTAAAACTCCCAGCAGATTCCTGGATCGCCCTCCGACCTTCCCTGGAGGTCGGACAGATAGTCTGCAGAGAGACGGGGAGGGAAACGACGAGTTAGTAGCTCCTGTGGTCGATCAAAGAGCTGACCAATCAGAGAGGATGAAGGGCAGTCAAGGTGAAAACAACACACACACACACACACACCACACACACACACACAGTAAAGACGGGAAGAAGAAGAAGAAGAGTGTTTGTGCTCAGAACGGTGCCGGCTTGTCGCCGCAGCGCTTGGCGCTGAGTAGACGGATGCTGGCAGGAGTGTGTGTGTGTGTGTGTGTGGCAGTTAAGCTGTTCCTGGGATTCAGCAGCCAAGCCTCATTAAACCCTCTCTGGAGAGATGAGAACAAATACAGGCAGCGAATGGTAATCAGACGGCTGGCGAACACACACTTCCTTTCGTCTATTTCCTCCTTGTTTACCTTCCGTTCCTCTCGTTCACACTCACATCCGTTTCCCTCTTTGTTCTTTCTTTATATTCCTTCATCATGACGAGCTTCAAGCGCTCTCTGAGGTCCCCGTCCTGAGTTCTGGTCTCGGTTGTCCAGAGAAGACTCCAGCTGTAACTTCAGGTCGACGACAGACTGCAATCATCTGTTTTTAAAGTATGGCGGTTGTTTTGATTTTACCTTTAGACCGGCGGTCCCCAACTTTTTTTGCGTCACAGACTTGTTTCATTGTAAGACAATATTTTCACAGACCGGCCTGGAAATAAAATGATGCGGACCGACAACTCACACTGAATTAGAGGGAGATCCGCTCCCATCTCGGAGTGACGGGAAACAATGAAGTGTGTCTTTATCTGAAGTCTATCATTTTGTTTCGGTCGCTGAAGAACTTTCAGACACGTTTGCTTTTCACTCGTTTCTGGGTAACGTATCACGTGACTGAGGCGAGCGTCTTGACGTGTGAAGACGCACAGACGGATGTAACTGGGAGAGAATATTTTTTTTTTCTTTCTGTGTGACCCGGTACCAAATGACGGCCCGGCGGTTGGCGGTTGGGGACCGCTGCTTTAGACTTTGTTCCCGTTACATTCAGACTTTGGTTTTGATAACGAAGACGTTTTCCCATCCTACCCTCCAGAAAGGTTTCCATGGCAGCGCTGTGCGTCATGTTCATCGGTCCTCGTCCAGAATAGGAGGTGAGGGTGGGGTCAGCGCCGCAGGCCAGCAGGAAGCGCACCACCTCCAGGTGGTCGTTCTCCACGGCGTCATGCAGTGGTCTGAAACAGGAAACAGAAATCAATCAGCCCACTTGGTTTACACAGTTCATAGCAGCTGAAACAGATGATTGACCTC
>CM024812.1:15750342-15757410 GCA_014281875.1 Nibea albiflora
ACTCGTATCTTCGTCATCACTTCCTCCTTCGTGTCTCTCCTCCTCCCTCGCCGTCTCTCCTCCTCCTTCGTGTCTCTCCTCCTCCCTCGCCGTCTCTCCTCCTCCTTCATGTCTCTCCTCCTCCCTCGCCGTCTCTCCTCCTCCTTCGTGTCTCTCCTCCTCCCTCGCCGTCTCTCCTCCTCCTTCGTGTCTCTCCTCCTCCCTCGCCGTCTCTCCTCCTCCTTCATGTCTCTCCTCCTCCCTCGCCGTCTCTCCTCCTCCTTCGTGTCTCTCCTCCTCCCTCGCCGTCTCTCCTCCCGTGTGCTTCGTCTTGCACGGCCGTTTGCCCTTCGGCTTGGCTAGGTCGTCGTCATGGCAACGGAAGGGAAGGGGATCGCATGAGGAGGAGGAGGGATGAAGAGGAGGTAAGGGCGGGAGGAAGGTGGAGACCCGGCGACTCTCTCTGAGCTTCTGATGCTTGTCCTGGAGGCGGGAGGAGGCGGGGCTGAACTGTTGCCGGGGGAGATGAGCGGGAGAAGAGGGCGGAGCACGTGAAAAACTGAAAGAAAACAAAGAGTCATGATGTCACAGAGACCACGTCCAGGTTTTTAGACAGTCTGTGGGGACGTCACAGAGACTACGTCCAGGTTTTTAGACAGTCTGCGGGGACGTCACAGAGACTACGTCCAGGTTTTAGACAGTCTGCGGGGACGTCACAGAGACTACGTCCAGGTTTTAGACAGTCTGCGGGGACGTCACAGAGACTACGTCCAGGTTTTAGACAGTCTGCGGGGACGTCACAGAGACTACATCCAGGTTTTAGACAGTCTGCGGGGACGTCACAGAGACTACGTCCAGGTTTTAGACCATCACAGAGACTACGTCCAGGTTTTAGACAGTCTGTGGGGACGCCACAGAGACTACGTCCAGGTTTTAGACCGTCACAGAGACTACATCCAGGTTTTAGACAGTCTGTGGGGACGTCACAGAGACTACGTCCAGGTTTTAGACCATCACAGAAACTACGTCCAGGTTTTAGACCGTCACAGAGACTACGTCCAGGTTTTAGACAGTCTGTGGGGACGTCACAGAGACTACGTCCAGGTTTTAGACAGTCTGTGGGGACGTCACAGAGACTACGTCCAGGTTTTAGACAGTCTGTGGGGACGTCACAGAGACTACGTCCAGGTTTTAGACCGTCACAGAGACTATGTCCAGGTTTTAGACCGTCACAGAGACTACATCCAGGTTTTAGACAGTCTCAGAGACTACGTCCAGGTTTTAGACCATCACAGAGACTACGTCCAGGTTTTAGACAGTCTCAGAGACTACGTCCAGGTTTTAGACCGTCACAGAGACTACGTCCAGGTTTTAGACAGTCTCAGAGACTACGTCCAGGTTTTAGACCGTCACAGAGACTACGTCCAGGTTTTAGACCGTCACAGAGACTACGTCCAGGTTTTAGACAGTCTCAGAGACCTACGTCCAGTTTAAGACAGTCTCAGAGACTACGTCCAGGTTTTAGGACAGTCACAGAGACTACGTCCAGGTTTAAGACAGTCTCAGAGACTACGTCCAGGTTTTAGACAGTCACAGAGACTTACGTCCAGGTTTAAGACAGGCTCAGAGACTACGTCCAGGTTTTAGACCGTCACAAGAGACTACGTCCAGGTTTTAGACCGTCACAGAGACTACGTCCAGGTTTTAGACAGTCTCAGAGACTATGTCCAGGTTTAAGACAGTCCTCAGAGACTACGTCCAGGTTTAGACAGTCCACAGAGACTACATTCCAGGTTTAAGACAAGTCTCAGAGACTACGTCCAGGTTTAGACCGTCACAGAGACTACGTCCAGGTTTTAGACCGTCACAGAGACTACGTCCAGGTTTTAGACCGTCACAGAGACTACGTCCAGGTTTTAGACCGTCACAGAGACTACGTCCAGGTTTTAGACCGTCACAGAGACTACGTCCAGGTTTTAGACCGTCACAGAGACTACGTCCAGGTTTTAGACCGTCACAGAGACTACGTCCAGGTTTTAGAGACACATAGCGTCCATGCTTGCCCAATGACTCAACTGGAGCAGTGAGTGAGCAGGTGAACGAGGCAGCAGATCGTGGGGGAGGGGAGAGAGAGTTTCTGTTTTCCATTGCAGACTGGAGACACACACACACACACACACACACACACACACACACAGATTGTCATGCACTTCCATCTGCTGAATTATTCATAAGCTTGGACACACACACCATTAACATACATAGCACATAATGAAGGTGTGTCTAGTGTGTGTGTGTGTCTGTGTGTGTGTGTGTGTCTGTGTGTGTGTGTGTCTGTGTGTGTGTGTGTGTCTAGTGTGTGTGTGTGTGTGTGTGTGTCTGTGTGTGTGTGTGTGTCTGTGTGTGTGTGTGTGCGTGTGTGTCTGTGTGTGTGTCTAGTGTGTGTGTGTGTGTGTGTGTGTGTGTGTGTGTGTGTGTGTCACACTGCAGCATTTACAAACAATGACATCATCACTGTTGGCAATGCCCCTCAGCTTAGCTTAGCTTAGCTTAGCATCAGTTAGCATTTTAGCTCCTGATGTGACTTCATCGCACACTGTCTTAGCGTCTTAGCTAGACAACATTAGCATCATGGCTCAAGTTATCTCAAAGCTAACGTTAACGAGTCGTGACAGTCTGCGTAAGTCAGCGTTTAGCCAAGTTTCAACGTCAAATCTTAGAGAAAAATGGGATTAACAGTGATGTCACATCCTGTTACAGGTCAGGATTGAAGTGAAGAAGAAGGAGCAGCAGCATATCTCATCTAATCAGTTAATTAACGATGACCTCGTTAACCTCACCTCTCGGGTCGTCCCGCCTCACAAACGTGTGCTCATGCCAGCCTCCGTTGACCTCTGACCTCGCCCTCATGGCTGCTGGGAGGTCCACTCTGAACTTCCTGTCGACCTCAGCTGTCCTCTGGCCAGAGGGCAGCCATTGGTTGAGCTCCTCGGGGAGGCGGGGCTTGTTAAGTCGGAGGCCGTTGAGTTCAATGCAGACCTTCAGCTTTTTCACGTCGTCCAGGATCGAGTCTGTGGATCAGAACCAACGAAGATGAGCCGACCAATCAAATCTCTCCTGTGGACATCAGTCATGACAAGGACACATACAGATCTACGGAGCCCTGACGAGAGTCTTACCGTTGGTTAGCTTGGTTTTCTTGTCGGGGTGTCTCGTCTTGTCCTCCTCGTCCCTCTCCTTGTTCCTCCCTCTCTTCTGCCGGCTGCTGCTGATGCTGCTCTGGTGGAAAGGTTCCAGGCTGAAGATCTGCCTCCGGTTCATCGTGGCACTGGGATTCGAACCTGTGAGTCCCAGTGTGGACGTCTTTCCCAGAAACAAGCCTCTGACTGTGGACAGAGACTTTTGCTGTTGCTGTTGTTGCTGCTCTTTCTGTTTCTGCTGTGACACAAAACTTTTCTCTTCTTTTTTCTTCTCCTCCTGCAGACCTCGTTCCTCCTCTTTGTTCTTCTGTTCCTCCACTGAAGCGTCATCGTTCTCTTGGAGGACGGACAAATAGCTGTGAGGACAGGATGGACGGAAACCTTCTGAGACAAAGACAAATGTAATGATGGTTAGTTAACCTGGCGACTACGACAATACGCAGATGACACTCTGTAACACTGTACCTAAGACAATCCCACAGACTGTCTAAAACCTGGACGTAGTCTCTGTGACGTCCCCACAGACTGTCTAAAACCTGGACATAGTCTCTGTGACGTCCCAGCAGACTGTCTAAAACCTGGACGTAGTCTCTGTGACGTCCCCGCAGACTGTCTAAAACCTGGACATAGTCTCTGTGACGTCCTACAGACTGTCTAAAACCTGGACGTAGTCTCTGTGACGTCCCCGCAGACTGTCTAAAACCTGGACGTAGTCTCTGTGACGTCCTACAGACTGTCTAAAACCTGGACGTAGTCTCTGTGACGTCCCCGCAGACTGTCTAAAACCTGGACGTAGTCTCTGTGACGTCCCGCAGGACTGTCTAAAACCTGGACGTAGTCTCTGTGACGTCCCCGCCAAGCTGACCTTGTCTAAAACCTGGACGTAGTCTCTGTGACTGTCCTCGCAGGACTGTCTAAAACCTGGACGTAGTCTCTGTGACGTCCTCGCAGACTGTCTAAAAACCTGGACGTAGTCTCTGTGACGTCCTCGCAGACTGTCTAAAACCTGGACGTTAGTCTCTGTGACGTCCTCGCAGACTGTCTAAAACCTGGACGTAGTCTCTGTGACGTCCTCGCAGACTGTCTAAAACCTGGACGTAGTCTCTGTGACGTCCCCGCAGACTGTCTAAAACCTGGACTTAGTCTCTGAGACGTCCCCGCAGACTGTCTAAACCTGGACGTAGTCTCTGTGACGTCCCCGCAGACTGTCTAAAACCTGGACGTAGTCTCTGAGACGTCACCGCGACTGTCTAAACCTGGGACGTAGTCTCTGTGACGTCCCGGCAGACTGTCTAAAACCTGGGACGTAAGTCGTCTGTGACGTCCCCACCGGACTTGCTAAACCTGGACATAGTCCTCTTGTGACGTCCTACAGACTGTCTAAAACCTGGACCAGTAGTCTCCTGTGACGTCCTCCCCCACCCCCCCGCCAGGACTGTCTAAAACCTGGACGTAGTCTCTGTGACGTCCTCCGAACTGTCTAAGACACCTGGCTACGTAAGTCCTCTGTGACGTTCCCCATCCAGACTGTACTAAAACCTGGACCGTAGTCTCTGTGACGTCCCGCGACTGTCTAAAACCTGGACGTAGTCTCTGTGACGTCATCGCAGACTGTCTAAAACCTGGACGTAGTCTCTGTGACGTCCTCGCAGACTGTCTAAAAACCTGGACGTAGTCTCTGTGACTTCCTCAGCAGACTGTCTTAAAACCTGGACGTAGCTCTGTGACGTCCTCGCAGGACTGTCTAAAAACCTGGACGTAGTCTCTGTGACGTCCTCGCAGACTGTCTAAAACCTGGACGTAGTCTCTGTGTGACGTCCTCAGCAGACTGTCTAAAACCTGGACGTAGTCTCTGTGACGTCCCGCAGACTGTCTAAAACCTGGACGTAGTCTCTGTGACGTCCCCGCAGACTGTCTAACACTGGACGTAGTCTCTGTGACGTCCCCGCAGACTGTCTAAAAACTAGTCTAGGAGACTGTAAACCTGCCGTAGTCTCTGTGACGTCCCCGCAGACTGTCTAAAACCTGGACGTAGTCTCTGTGACGTCCCGCAGACTGTCTAAAACCTGGACGTAGTCTCTGTGACGTCCTCGCAGACTGTCTAAAACCTGGACGTAGTCTCTGTGACGTCCTCGCAGACTGTCTAAAACCTGGACGTAGTCTCTGTGACGTCCTCGCAGACTGTCTAAAACCTGGACGTAGTCTCTGTGACGTCCTCGCAGACTGTCTAAAACCTGGACGTAGTCTCTGTGACGTCCCCGCAGACTGTCTAAAACCTGGACGTAGTCTCTGAGACGTCCCCGCAGACTGTCTAAAACCTGGACGTAGTCTCTGTGACGTCCTCGCAGACTGTCTAAAACCTGGACGTAGTCTCTGTGACGTCCCCGCAGACTGTCTAAAACCTGGACGTAGTCTCTGTGACGTCCTCGCAGACTGTCTAAAACCTGGACGTAGTCTCTGTGACGTCCTCGCAGACTGTCTAAAACCTGGACGTAGTCTTGTGGATGTGGTGTTAAACCTAGTTTGTCTCCAGGTGTGTAAATGTGTGTGTGTTGTGTGGTGTACAGAATGAGGTCATCGGCGTGCTCGGCGAGGTGACTCAGAGTTCAAACGTGACTCCTCTTACCTCTGGCGCCTCGACGGACACTGCAGAGGGAGATCTTCCTCTCGCCTCTCTCGCTCTGCTGGCAGCGCTCCCACCCTCCTCCCTCTTTTTCTTCCACTCCTCCTCCTCTCCCTGCTGGCTGTCTGCCCGCTTCCTTTCCTCTTCTCGACTGCTGTCTCTCTTCTTCTCCTGTTCCTCTTCCTTTCTCTTCAGCTCTAGCTCGGAGAATCTCAGCATGGCGTGCTGAGGAGAGGGCGCACATTACTGTTAAGGAATTTTCTATCCTTGGGTTACTCTGGGTCACGCGTGGGTCCTCGGCAGTATTAGTTGTTTAGGCTTTGGTTTGAGAAACAGTAGCTGCAGTCTATCTCAAAACTGTGGTGACCAGAGCCAAGAGACCTACTGCTGCCTCCCTAGACATAATAGACGGCTGGCCAGACGTTCCAGTCTGCACAAACAGACATCTGTGTCTCCAGAATAGAATATGTTGACAAAAACACCTGCATGGATAAAAACATTCTCTTTGGCTAATTCTGGGCGTGTCGTGTTTGTGGTGCTGACCAGCAGCACGAGTTGGGCAGACAGTGAGACCGGCTCAGACACTTCTGATGTACCATGAGAGTGTCTCTGATTCTCCTTGGACAAGTGTCAATAAATAACACAGCATAAGACATCAGAGGCTCCTGAACACTTTCTTCCTTCCTGACCTCACCTTTGACTTTGACCTTTGACTTCAGCAATTTCTTCACAACACACACTTCATCTGCTCACAGCACCTCCATGTCTTCATCTTAACTCACACTTTAACTTTCATTTGAACATCACAAAGACAGACAAACATTTTCTCCCACATCCACAATGTTCATCCTACACCCCGTCCTAACCCAGTAACCCTTGGTAACGGCTGGTAACCATCAGTAACAGTGTGTGCTTGCCAACAACCCGTGTCATTCTCGCTCATCTCGTTCTGCCCCGACAACAATCCCATTTTAAAAATGAACGTACCATGAAACGAATCGACCATCCATCCAACACCCGCCGCTCAAAGACAGCAGCCACCTCAGGCGAGGAGCCACATGTGGGTTCATTTGAGCAGCAACACCCCCAACCACCACTTCCTCCATCTCTGCAGTTTGTTACTTTAAAGTAAGCATACACGACCCTACATTTCCCAGAATGCATTTCTGATGTCCACGTTGACTCAGGAGAGTTTTGGTGTCCAGACTCGTGTTCACTGTTGCTCAGCAGACAACCAGAGGCATCATCTCGGCCTGAGCGTTAGCG
>CM024812.1:15757510-15786787 GCA_014281875.1 Nibea albiflora
ACTCCGTGGAAGAAATAAACAGAAAGCGCTGATGTGAAACTGAGAGAGAGAAAGGGCGCCGAGTTTTACTCCAACCTGACGAGACGTGGAGACATTCATGCTGTTTGAAAGTCTGTCTGAGAAGTTTCTGTTCCTGATAGTTCATATTTGATGGAGTGGTCGTGTTGCTGTGTGTCGTGTATGATCTGCAGCTCGCAGTCTTTGTGACGCTCACAGCTGATTCACTCCACCAACATAAAGTTTTGTGTCTTTGCAGGGAGAGACTTTTACAAACTTGACTCAGACTTTAAAACTATCGTGGATGATTTGATTCAGGCTCTTTAAGTCTTCCCGTGTTTGCTTCAGGTTTAAGTTTGTTTCTGAGAGACGTGACGTCGTCTTCCTGTGGTGCAGAGCGCCCGTCCTTCCCGTCCTTCCCGTCCTTCCCGTCCTTCCCGTCCTCATCCAGCAGCACAGCAGCTGATCTGATCACCTGTTGGCCTTCTGCAGGTGCCTCAGCTGCCTGGTCACCCTTCACTGCTGTGTTGTTGAGAATCAGTGAACTTGTTTCAGCTGTTACGTCCTGTCCAGGTGAATCTGTGCTCGGTGCCGGTCCAGATGAAAACTCCCAGCTCAGTCCAGCAGGATTCTCAGGATGAGACTCTCACCTCGTCCCCGTGTGTTCGCCCCCATCCTCCCCGAGTCGACCCGTCCTAACCACGGCAACCGGAAAGCATGCATAGCTAACGCCTGCAGGATTGTGTGGAGGCTTTTGTCTGGCCTGCAGGCTCGGTGAGAGGACTTGATCACTGGGACTTCTTTGGCATCGCACCCGATCCGCGATCCATTTTTCTTTTTTATTTAGGACGCAGAGCGGTCCATTACACAAAGATGACATGCATAATATGAAACGTATTCCCAGGCCGACACAGCTAAGATTCATTTTAAACTGTTTACCCCGCTCACAAAACAATGAGCACGGTCACGGCTGTTATCTGCTGATTTATTAGAGAGATGGAGAAAGAAAGAATTGGCAGGCATGCAGCAGTGACAGTTTGGTGAGAGGGCAAAAGGAGATGGGTGGAGGAGGGTGGAGGAGAGTGGAGGGGGGCAGAATAGATGCACTTAAAAATCACTTCTTTCACCGTTACTCCTTTGGCCCCGGTTGGTGGGACAAAAGGATGAAAAAGTCCTGGCACTGAGCGCTCCTTTCACTCAACACAGCTCATCATTGTGTTTGCAAAATGAGCCAATTTCCATAAGCGATTGGGAGGACAATGTATTAAACAAGCGTGCATGCAGAGTGACAATGAGACAAGACAAAAGAAGTCCGGGATTGTCTCGGTGTGGGCATTCCTTATGTTACAGTACACAACGTCTGATCTCACATCTTCAGAGCAGAACCAAACAGACTGAACGTTTAACATTCTCTGATCTGTCTAAAGGTCTGCAGACACTTTCAGGGAGTTCGACTCTCTGTGCCAAAAGAGTCAGAGCTCCAAGATCCATGACACGATTACACCAGAACACAGCGTGAGACGGTAAACTAACGGTAACTGCTGCAGATATCTGAGAGGATTCATGTCACGCTGACACAGAGAGTGTTCCTCACGGACAGTGAAGTAAACTGCTGACAGCTGGAGCTGCTGCTGGTTCTCAGGCTCAGCAGCTTCTATGGACATGATGGCAGAGGAGCAGAGAGTGAAGAGGACGCTGACGGAGGAAGCTAAGAAGAGAAAAGGAGAGAGTGAGCGAGCAGAAGCCGCCGGACAAGAGTAAATCTGGGACGACTTTAGTGGTTGGTGAGAGCTTGGTGAATAAAAGGCTGAAAGACAGACGCCGAGCTGGCTGACTGCTGCTGGACTCGTCAGTAAGATTAGCTGCTGCTGTGTGTCGATGAGTTGGACTTCTGTATGTATGTACCTCTGTGAACACAGCAGTACTGTGTCTGAACAGATCCGGTTCAGATAGCGGTTAGCGGCTGCTAACCTGCTGCCAAGACGGACCCACAGCTGCAGAGTGAGGCGAGCCTCA
The DNA here is from genome assembly GCA_014281875.1 of Nibea albiflora. Lineage (NCBI taxonomy): Eukaryota > Metazoa > Chordata > Actinopteri > Sciaenidae > Nibea > Nibea albiflora. Next base: position 15,759,524 of record CM024812.1, read on the forward strand.
GCACAAGCTCACGACGGCGGACTGCTTCCAGACTCCTCACAGGGGAGAGTGTGTTTGGCAGATGCTGAACGAGCCGCCGCTCGGTATCCCACATCCTCCTCAAGGCCGTGATGTCAGAGGGGTGCGAGGTGGAGGAGGAGGAGGAGGAGGAGGAGGAGAGCGAGGCTATCTGAGGACACTAACGAGCTCCACTTAGCTCTTTGAGGGGATGAAGAGCGACAATGAAGGTCCACATGGGAACCCGAGTGCATTTGGGCTTCATGTGTTCACACACAAACACACATTCACTCCCTCATGGCACATTCATGGGGCATTAACACACACACACATGCACAGCATACACTCAAGTACTCCCACCCTCTCTGGGGTAGACAAAACACACACACACACACACACACACACACACACACACATGGGGAGTGAGAGCTTTGTGGGGAGGATGTCACAGGACCCCCGCTGTGCTTCACACTGCAACTCAGTGATGCTGTGAGATGGGACATCGCATGGGAGCACAATAATGTGTGTGTGCATGCATGTATCTGTGTGAGGGTGTGTGTGTGTGTGTGTGTGTTAGAGGTCTTTCTTTTTAATGTACTCCTGCACACACACACACACACACTCATGTCATTGGAGTGGACCCCTGCTGGGTTCCTATCAGCGTCAGCAGTGAATCGGCGCGTTCAAGCAGCAGTAAAGCCCCCGAAATCTCACTCCACTGACCCTGTGCGGACAATAAACTGCATCTAATTACTGGCGCATGCACTCCCAGCACTCCCGGCGCGCGCTCCCTGGCACCGGCCACAGATATTCACAAAAAGCAACCAGAGTTCAGGCCAACTTCTCTTAGAGATGTAACGTTTTTTGACAGCTTAAGCCTTTTCGGGTGATGCGCCGCGCGGGCGCACAAAAGGCCGAGCTCGAGCCGACGAGGAAAGACTAATTTCTGTGCCTGCGGTACGGACGTGAGGTCCGCCAAGTGCAACACGTTGGCCCCGTCTTTAGCAGCCTGTAAACGACGGGACGTGACGCGTCTTCATCTGCTGCCACGACCCAGCGCTCCTCATTCTGTCTGTCAGGTTAGCCAAAACATCTGGATAACAAACCAAGTTCAGAAGAAGAAGAACTCAGCGGACAGCAGCATTTGCATCTTCTTCTTCTTCTTCTTCCCCCGGTGCTCTGAGCTCACAGAGCGCGGCTAACAAACTGAGCTAACATGAGCTAAACAGCAGCTACAGTTAGCAGCACTGTTTATTGGTGAGGTGTCAAACTGAACGCAGCACATTAAACTGTGTCAGTGATGTGTTCCTCCATGTTTTTTCTTCTTCCCTCCACCTTCGCTCCACCCTTTCCTCATCATCCACACCACCTCCCAGCCGAACAGTGCCGACATGAGTCGGAGTAGGTTGAATTCCTTATGGAGGCGTTGGAGGGGACGGAGGGCCTCGCCGGCTGACAGCGAGCTTTTATTAATGACAGGTCCCCCCACCCTGCTTTGAATAGGTTGGCCGGGACAAACAATGGCTGTTGTTGGGACGTTGGAGGAGCAGCGCCGGCTTTTGAAAAGGCCTCGGCGCGCTGACAGGTGCTGCTGAAGAAGAAGGAGGGAAAAAAAAAAAGCGAGCAGGGTGTCGGTGCCTCGGCGGCCTCGCAGGTGTGGAGACGTCAGGGATGACAGAACACCTGCGACGTCCTTCCCTTCACGCTCATGATTTCACTGTATCGCTTTTCATACGCCGCCGTGATAAAAGATACAGGGGGGTGGTGACGGGGCGAGGCGGTGACCGCGCTCCGCTGACAGCACCGCCACGCTCCACCTGTCCACTTCATAACACCAGATTCAACACGACACTCAGTGTGAAGGATGATATGTCCATATTTTCCAGGTGACTGTGTGAAACTTCACAGGATTCCATGAATAACTCATGAACTCAATATTTAGATGTTTATTATTTATTAACATGTAGAAGACCAAGTGTCAGCCTCCGTGTCTGCGAAGTGAAGCCAAAAACTGCAGTTCCACTAACGTCCACTTGAGGCTGGCTCCAGAGGTGAGTCAGTCTCATACGTCCCATGTTCAAATGTCCAACCTCACCAGGGAGCCACCACCCTGAGCTTCACCTGGTGGGGGCGTCCCAGAGACAGTTGTGTTCCTTCCTGCTCTGCGTTTGTGGTTCCCACCCTGTTGTGAGATGACGTGTACGCGGCGGCGTGGGTGGCTGGTAATGAAGTAATTGGCTGCAGGCTGTGGGTGGCTGCAGAAGGCGGAGGGGGCTTATCAGCCAACACCAAACACCCAAGCTCAATTAGTCCATTAAGCCAGCGATGACGAGCAAATAATCACGAGCTTTTGTCTCGTTAAACCTTTTTAGTAAATATGCATGAAGTGACCTGGAAAACGCACAATGGCAACTTTTGCCTCTTAAGTCGGCAGCAGGAACAATGCAGGCATTCACTGATGGAGATGTCGTCATCATTATCATCAACAACCTGCCCGGTTGGTCCCTCGTCACCGCTCATTAGGCACATACGCCATGTCCACACACACAACACACACACACACACGGGGCATTCACATGTTCCCAGCAGCATGTATGACGAGCGCCTCACACTGGACTGAATCCACACAGACGTTCACCACATCAGCTGGCAGCTGCTGACCAGTAACTGTAAATGAAATCACACAGTAAATGACTGTGACTTCACCTGGATCTCATTCAACAATCCTCCTCCACCCTGCACAGACCTGCTGCACCACCACCACCCTCCTGGACTCCACCACACAGGGCCGAGCGCTGAACCCGGGGCGACAGACAGACCACGTTCAGATCCTGAACAAACAAACGCAGCTTTCAACGTTTAAAGTTTGAGGTTTTCATGGTTTCTACTCTCTTAAATTAAAAGTACGTCGTAGGCTCATGTTCCGTTTACCTGCCGAGCTTGTCGAGCTGTATTTATGTCTGTCTGTGGAGCAAAGAGCGGTCAACACGGTGAACCTGAAGACTAGTAGAGCCGTTTGATAACCTGACTACCTCCTCCTGCCGTGCAAACAGGAGCTGTGGCATCACTTTGTGTCCTCATCATCTTCATCAGCACTCATTAGCAGCAGAACGTGCTACATGAACTGAAACACGGCACTCACGGTACAAAACAATGGCAGCAAACAAACACTGCCATCATTTGCATGTTGGCCTGAGAGCAGAAGTGAATTGTGGGAAACTGGGCAGACAAAGTCAAATTCCAGCGAGCCGGGAGTTTGAATTATCATAATTGGAGGCCACGGCGGGCGGGCGGAGGGACGGAGGGTGGGTGGGGGAGAATTTGGCAGCCATTTCAAAATGTGATATTATGAACCCTGAGCGCTCAAACAATGGCTGTGATGTGTGATTATGCATGAGTGACGAGCCCGGCCCAGAAGAGGAAGAGTCCAAATCTGGACTCAGTTTCCTTTTTCTTTGTTGTCGAGTTTCTTTTTGAAGAAACGAGAAGAGACCGGCGGCTTCTCGACGCCCCCCCTCCCGTCTTTTAACTATCGAGGGTCACTAACCATGAAACCACGGCGTTTGATCCGGCCTCGCAGGTTACGGAGGATATTGAAGAATAATTGCAAATTTGTCATCAGTGTCTGCGTCTTTGTTGACCAAAAAAACGTGAGCGTCTGACTCTAATCATGTCCTCGTCTCTGCACGGCCACAAAGCCAAACCAGGAAGGTCAGGAAGTGAACACAGTACGGCGCGGCGCGAGCGGCCAAAGCACATCTCCATTCTTGAGGGTTTTTCCAGGGCAGGAACACATGTTCAAGCTGGGAGGAAACCAGGGATTTAAGGAACCATCTGTTAACCAAAGCCTTTGGGAAGCACACTAAGATGATCTTCGGATATTGTTCTCCCCAGGTGGGAATGGCAGGGGCTCCGCGGGGCCCCTCGGGTCCCAGCAGAAAAGGGAGGGAAGCGGGGAGCTTAAGGAGCGCCGGCTCACTGATGCCATAATCTCATTTTCATTCATAACGCCTGGGCATTTCAGGTTAGAGAGAGAAGTTGGACTGGCGTAATGTCTGAGTTTGGAGGAGGCCAGAGCGGGTCAGAGGGTTTGAGTTGGACTCCACCAGCCCAAAAAAAGAAAGAAAGGATTATCTCCAATTTACCCGACGCCTCCGTCACCTGCAGAACAGTTCAGATCTGACGGAGGCCTCTGCTGAAGTGAGAGCGGCTGGCAGTGCAGATCTGAGATTAAGAGCATTTGTTTGTGCGAGGTCGGTGTGTTTACAGCGCATGACGGACGGCCTTGAAGCTATTAGCCGCAAAGTTTCCACCCTCAGGATCCAGCTGCTGCCTCCACCTTCATACCTGAGTAAGAGCTCAGTCTGCAGCCTTAAATCTGTCTCAGGCATCTCTGGACTACCCGCACTGACTTTATTCTAATGCTTCTTCTGATCCGAGTGCAGGAAGAGGTCGTCCAGGAGATCCACAGAAAGTCTGCGAGGACTCGTCTGTGTGAAGGTCGGGCTGATGGCCCGGTTCTCCTGCAGCCTCTGAATCCGTCAGCACACCGAGCCCAGACTGACCAGATCCTTCAAACAGCTTCTGTTACTACTGCAAATTATTTTCCTTCTGTGTTTCCAGAGACGATCGTGGAGACACTTCATCCATCCAGCTTCAGACTTCATCAGATCTTTGTCACCTGTAGCTGCTCCTGCTGGAGTCCAGCACGGCTCATCTTTGCTGCGTGAGCTTCATGTCCTGAACCTTGAACCTCGGCCTCCAGGCGTCTGCTGCTCGTCACTCTGCAGGAAGCTGGAGGCGATGTCTGGAACATCTAGCAGCTAACAGACAGAATATCAGGTTTACCCATGAGCCCTTTCTCTGTGCAGCGATTTTAAGGTTGATCTTTAATTGATTCATTCATTGGGATGTTTGATGGAGACAGCGTGGACCTGCTGTCCAAACACGGCCGTGCAGTGGTTAAAGATCTCCTAAAAAGCGGCTTGTCCACCGTTAGGAGTATTATGGATTAGTTACAGTCTGCAGGCTGCAATAATTACCACAACAAACAAGAGACCTCTAAGCCGGCTACTTCTCTGCTCTGCGTCCAGACTTTTCCAACCTGTAATTAGGATTTTGCTCGTTTCCTCCTCCTCCTCCTCCTCAACCTTATTTCTTGTTTTACAACCTTCCTCCCTCTTCTTATCCTTTTATGCAACCTCGTCTCCTCTCCCTCCTCCTCCTTTCACCTCGTCCCTCGCCTCCTCCCTCCGAGGTAATGAGTGATTTAAGTGGAGGAAAAACAAATCTTGGCGGGGCAAACAGATTGTTGGATGCTTGTTGACCTGTCAAAGCAACAGAACTGTGGCCCAGGATTGAAAATCTAAATCTGCATTAGAGGCTTTTGTTGGGCCTGAGGCGACTCGCTCTGCACGAAGGGGTCTTTATCTCAACACACACACACACACACACACACACACATGCCCTCCTTACATTTAAAGCCTACACAAAGTCAATGCAATGTCAATGTCAGCGTGCAGCAGCAGCTTCTTTGTGGAAGTTGCACTTTAATGTGGATTTTCTAACGTGCACGCAGCAAAACTTTGATTTTATAATCCAGATTTTTATGATTTAATCCCCCAAATCATGATTTTAATCTGAAACTTTGATTTACAACTTTAATCTCGCTGAATCTAAAATCATCACTTGATTTTAATTTCATGATTTGATTTTAAATCAAAACTAAATATTTAAATTCACATTTTTTATTGTAACATTGTGACTGAATGATTTAATGTGAGTCTGAGATTTCCTGGCACTTGAATTATTCATCTCATGAACTCGTCTGAGCGTCTTGCAGGGTCGGTGTTTCCTTGTTAATCTCAGACGTTGGATTAACCCGTCTGCGTCTTTGTTTGTTTGTTTGTTTGCTCGTGCCGCTTGTTGTCATATGTGAAAGCATAAGGGTCGATGAATACGGATAATCCTTCCTGACGTTAATGCCGTGGCCCAGATTGCTGCACGGGACGCCTTCGCACAGATCACATCAGTTTCCTAAACTATGGCTCCCGACCCTAAATGGGTCATCGCTTCGCCTCCGCCCGGACCTCTGACGTGTCTTAAAGATCTACAGGTGCCTGTTTGATTGCTTCAGTGATTCAACTTAATGTCGACTGATTTAACCTGAAGATCAGGAACCTTCGATTCAACTAAACTGACTGTTTGGTACGGGACGCTAAACTTTGATCCTGTTGGTGATGGTGTCGATGGTGTCGATGGTGTTGATGGTGTCGATGGTGTTGATGGTGTCGATGGTGTCGATGGTGTTGATGGTGTCGATGGTGTTGATGGTGTTGATGGTGTCGATGGTGTCGATGGTGTCGATGGTGTCGATGGTGTTGATGGTGTCGATGGTGTCGATGGTGTCGATGGTGTCGATGGTGTTGATGGTGTCGATGGTGTCGATGGTGTTGATGGTGTCGATGGTGTTGATGGTGTCGATGGTGTCGATGGTGGTGATGGTGTCGATGGTGTCGATGGCGTTGATGGTGTTGATGGTGTTGATGGTGTCGATGGTGTTGATGGTTAACTGTAGCAGGGACTGAATGTTTCCGTGTTTATTTCTGTGATGGAACTTTTGAGAAGCGTTTGAACGTTTGAGGACTTGAAGCTGTTGCAGTTCTCTGAAGAACGTGTGTTGTGTTCATCGATGCGGCTCCTGAAGCTCGGGCTGAGACTTTGACGTTAATCGAGCTCTGCATCGCTGGAATCGGTGAAGTTGTGGCAGCTGCAGGGCTTGGCTTGAACTTGGCTTGAACTTTGACCTTTTGAGGGAGCTGCTGCTCAGCCTCGGTCCTGAACTGTTGGAGGCGTTGACTCTTCAAACTGGGAACGTTGCAGCAGTTTCCTCTCTGACTGTTGAAGGACTTGAACCTATGACCAGGACGCGACTCTCCGTCTCCGGATGCTGGCGGGGATTTTTTCCTACAGCAGCAGTCTTCTAAAAGCATGAAGTCCTGTTCCACGTCACTAGTTATCGTGGGGATGTGGGTGGATGTGGGTGGTGGTGGGTGGATGGTGGGTGGCTGCCAGAGCCACAGAACACACCTTACAGTCACTTTTGTGTGGCTTTGATCTGAGATTACTTTCATAGTCCCGAAGAATGCACCAGGAAAATATCTCACTGTACATCTCTGCAGTTCCCTTCCGCTCTCTTCTTAACCTACAGTTCAACTGTAGCCGGCTTTGTTCATTCTGAAAACCAACGTGAAACACAATTGAAAACTTGGCAACAGCATTGCAGATACATAGTAACTCAATCTGGACTGGCTGCTTTAAACTCTATCTTAGGCAAGGTGGCTTTTGTAAACCGTCAGACAATGGAGAGCTCTGTGAAGGCACAGAGGTTGATTTTCACCTTTTAAGTGAGGACACTGGATACCTGCCTTTTCACTGTGTTTAGTTTGAGGACAAACTTTCTTTCTCAAGGCCTTTTTGAACATGAGCAGAGGACGAAACATGACACAGGGTCAGCCATCGCGCTCCGCTCATAGCTCCAAAAATATTTCAATTCCTCGGGCAGTATTCCTGCAGCCTGTAAAGTTTTTCATAAGCGGATTAGGACTTTGTGTACGTCCACTGCAAACACGTCCAAGCCCTGAACTTGATCAGCGCACAGAAGAGAAACGCAGAGCTGTCCGCGGACGGTTCAGATGTGGTCGAGATGCAACTGGTTTGTAAACCGCGAGGCCACGGGATTTAAAACGTCTGTCTTAAATATTCTCAGCTTTATTGAAGCTTTTTTTTCTGCCGTCGGGAATGAAATAAATATAAAAGAAGCGTGCCGTCTGTTTCCTGACACAAAGAGGAACTGAGAGCGCTGAACCTTTCACCTCAGAGCCACCGTCAGCCAAACAAACCGAAATATTCAACTGTGAAGCTCCATCAGACGACCACCCACAACCACCGTGACCTCGCGTCTCCTCCGTCCGTCCCTCTCCATAAGTGATGCGTCCATAAACGTCAGGAGATTTCAGGCGACAGCGTCTTCAAAGGGCGTCTTTGCTTTCCATCAAGCCTCCCCTCTTCCTCCAAATCCTTTACAATAACACACAACGCAAGACCCGCACGGCACATCAGTCAAACTGGATTTTCTGCAGCGAGTCACTCGATAGTCGAGTTTGGACAAAAGCAGCTTACAAAATGTTTATTTTTACAGGTTAGCGCGGCGTCCAAGGAGGCCGTCAAATGCTGAGCAGCTGGAGGCGGTGTGAGCGCCGAGGGCAGAGGTCTGACCGTCCATCAGAGAAACGTTTGTCCAGGCGGAGAGAGAGAAACGTGGACGATCATTGGACATCAGTGCAGACGGACACATTTAATGTTTATATTAAAATCTAAAAGAAGATCACATGAACAGCTGGACCTGTAAGTTAAAGAACTTCAGACTGAAAGTTTCCGCTCATCAGATCTTCAGACGCTGCGAGGTGAACATGCATAATTCAAAGAGTCCAAACGTGGAGGACCTGGATGTTCACGCTGGGTTGGTGCTGCTCGCTCTCGCCTGTTAAAAGCTTCATGAATAAATTCAACTTACAGTAACTTCACTTCGAGCTCTGCAGAGAGCCGCAGCGAGGGCCAGCTAACGAAGCGTCTGTCCTCACAGAGCTCATCCTGTAATTTAAAGAGGCGTGGAGCCGCTCCGCTCAGCACGGGTGGCGAGCGTTCGATGCCGAGGACGTTTTTGAGTGAGAAGAAGCGCAGCGACGGCTCCAGGTGACAGACGAGCGTCTCAGGGGCAGCGGTGTCTGTTAGCGGGGCTAACGACGCCGTGCTAATCAGCTTTATTCGTGCCACTAAAACCTGAAAATCTGTGAGCTCAGACGTGCCAGCTGTCTGCACACCGGCACTGCAGGCCTTCATATCACAGCTCCGCTGATGACACGCCGAGCTAACGCCGAACGCCGCGGTGACAACAGGCGAGGTGAGCGGAGCCGACCGAGCGCCGACAGCGGCGGCTGCTGCCCGACTCCTGTAATCTGGATTAAACGATTCATTAGCTGATTAGCTGAAATCGATTCAGAACCAAACAGAACCAAACAGCCTCTAAGTGAAGGAGACTTTCAGTCTTCCTTCGTCTGCAGCTGTTGCTCCTGCAGCGTGTTCACGTTGGACTGGGTCAGAATCCGTGAGCTGCCTCTGATGTAGCCGAGGCCTCGTGTTCGCTTCCCTCAGCAGCCACGCGGCGACGTAAACACAGTCACTAATGACTCCCATGCAGTGCCGCGGTGGCAAAGCGGGTTCAGGCAGAGTTCAGGCCACACGTCTGCCACATGTTTGAAGCACGCTCACCCCGCACTGCACCGCCACAACCATCACTCCTTCATCAAACGTCCTCTTTGAGAGGTGGAGCGGCGGTGAAGTCCCTCGGATTGTGGGGACACATGTGTCCTGGACGGCCTGGGATCGCGTCCCACGAGAGCCTTGTTTGCCTCAGTCTGAGACGTTCTGTATTTGAGCCATGTTCCTGTTTCCATGAAGACAAAAACATGGTAACTGAACTCTGTCTGCCTTCCAGCTCAGTCCAAAACCCATCTGACACACAGACATGGTTCAAAGAGGAAGAGTGCTGAGAGCTGCAGTGCAGTCCCAGAACCAGGGACTGGACCTCATATGGACCACATCAATCAGCTGATTCGAGACATTTGATTCTTTGAAGATGTCGTGACACTCGGCGTTATCACGTTTGATGAAGCACGTCCACGAGCTCGGGAACAGCAACAGACTACAGCCAACACGCGTGAACTTCACGTGTTCTGCTGGAGGACCGGGTGGAGCGGAGCGACGGAGCTTCTGGAGGAAAAATGACCTGACGGTGTCTCAGCTCAGAGTTTGTTTGTTTTAAACTTTTGGGATTCAAAGTAGATTTATCTTCACTCGGGTTCATCAACCTGTGACCTGACCTCCATCACAGAGCTCCATCACAGAGCTCCATCACAGAGCTCCACCCAGAGCTCCATCACAGAGCTCCACCCAGAGCTCCATCACAGAGCTCCACCCAGAGCTCCATCACAGAGCTCCACCCAGAGCTCCATCACAGAGCTCCACCCAGAGCTCCATCACAGAGCTCCATCACAGAGCTCCACCCAGAGCTCCACACAGAGCTCCATCACAGACAGACAGAGCAGAGGAACTCTAAGCACCTGATGGGAGCTGAAACGTGAATCGGTCTGCTCCATGAAGAAACTCTGGTCCATTACTCTGCAGTCAGTGACATCAGCTGTTTGTGGGACGCTTCACGTTCAGGTGTTTGTCATAATTCATGATGTGACTTTAAGATGAACTGCTGAGGACCTTCTGCTTTCTTTGTCTTTTATTATTCTGGCGTCTTGTTTTGAAAGAAGCTGCATAATTCAGAGGATTAAATTCCAGATTAATATGAACCAGCTCCAGAACGCAGCCACACGTTTTAATAACGTGCTACACACAGCGTATTACTGAAACACGTGAAACCTCTCCTGCTTTCTGTCGAGTCATGTCTCATGGTTTCAGTATTCACATGATGAATTTGACAAACTTAAAAAATGAGTCTTGTTCCTTTGATGACTCGATGAGCTCATGAAAAAACAGTTCATCATTCATTTTAAAAACGCCGCAGCAGCGAGCGAGACGGGAGGGCGCGAGGACGACAGGCTCGGACGAGGTGATGTATGAGATCAAGAGATCCAATTTGTCCAAAACACTGCGCGGCTCTATGAGCGACACAGCTGGACTCTGTTAGCGTCCGCCGCCTCAAACAGAGCTGCGGTTTCCCCCTTCGACACAAAAGGCAGCACATAAAAGGCTCATGTGCGCTCGCACAGAGACACATCGTGTTTTTGTGTCTTCCTCACTCTCTCTGCTGCGATCTGTTTGAAATGCCGCCGATCTGAACGATGTGCGTGCCATCAAAAAAAAAGAAGAGCCACCAAAACATCGACAACAGACAAACAGGATGCGAGAGAAGCAAAAAGATGATTTCAAAAAGGTCACGATGGAGACGCTCCATGCAGGACGATGCTGGGCCTCGCTGCTCCATCTCAAACATCTCTCTCAGTGGAGGTGGAGGTGAAGGTGGAGGACGTGAAGGTGAAGGTGGAGGACGTGAAGGTGAAGGTGGAGGACGTGAAGGTGGCATGCAGATGAAGTCATTTGCTCCTGTGATGATGTAACCTGCAAACCTCTTCATGTTTTTATGTTTCTGAGGAAATTCCTGCCACATTTACAGAAGTGACCTCACATCTTCAGTCGACCCGAAACAACAAATACAAGCGTCACGTCGAGTTGCGACACGACTGTGACGCACTGAGAAATAACCAGAGCTTGAGCAACAGCAAAACATTTATAGTTACTGTAAGCTCGGCCCACTTTTGAGGAAACAAGCGCCGGGCAAACGCACGAATCTCCACCTGTTACTTCATTTCCAAAATCACAGACTGGCCTTCAGGACAGTGACACACAGGAAGAGGTGATGACACAGCGTGAACACACACACACACACACACACACTCCATACCGGACCTTCAACATTCAGCAAAGATCACACTGTGTTCAGATGAATGTGAAAGTTCTTTGAGGACTTTGCTGTAGATCCAGGCGGCTTCTTCATGGACAAGAACGCAACCAGGACACCAAGTTAGAGACACGAGCGTGTGTGTGTGTGTGTGTGTGTGTGAGGACGCTGAAGTTGGTGTTTGTTTGGAGAAACGTCTCTCAAAGTTTCTCCAGCCGCCAAACATCCACAGCTGGTTCAAGCTCCTTCTCTTACTCCCTCCTCATCCTTCCTTTCCTCTTTCTTCTGTCTCCTCTAACCTTTCCTCCCTCCTTCCTCATCATCTCCTTCCTTATCTTCTTTCTTCCGCTCTCTACTTCCCCCCTCCTCCTCCTCCTCCTCCCTGTCCCCCCTTCCCACCTCCCTCTGTTCCAGATGGACATACAGTACCCTCCCTCCTCCTCCTCCTCCTCCTCCTCCTCCTCCTCTATCTGCATTGTCTCATTGGACTCTTTAGAGAGATAAGCCTCGCGGATTTCTACGCACGCCAACCTCGTGAACTTGACCCCTGGACAAATTCATCAAAGGAGAAGCCTGGTCGCTCCTCCTCCTCCTCCTCCTCCTCCTCCTCCTCCTCCTCCTCCTCCTCCTGCCCCCTTCACACACAGGATCTCCCCCTTTCCTCCCCTCCCTGCTGATCATATCGGAGCTTCATGAAGCAGCAGAGCGGCCTTCAGGTGACGAGAGCTCAAACACAGAAACTCTAATCTTCCATATTTAAGTCTTTATTTTATGTTCATCATCTGAGTCAATAAAGGTTTATTGTGAGGCGTCGTGCAGGTGAGCGTCGTGTCCGTGTATGTCGTCTTAATTACGTCCTGCTCTGATTATTATAATTATTCTGAAGCAACATAATAAAGCTTACGATGCCTTATGGGCATTTCCACACACACACGCTCTATTTAACGTGTTCGTGTCTATAAATACGATAATATGACGTCACATCGTCTCCGTCACAGACCGAGCACAAAGTTTTCAGTCCTTTAAAAAGTTTCCATGCGTCTGTCTGATGATTAATTAATCTAACGATGAAGACGTCACAGGTGTCGCTCCTCATGTGAGACTGGGCCTCGTCGGTCGGGCTCGCTCTTTATTTCCACTCCTCTGTTAGCAGCGGTGTCATGTCAGGCCATGGCGCCCCGAACTCTGCCTTACAGGCTTACTGAACGTAAATCCATTAGGCTTTAAGGCGGTCTAGACTCTGACCGTGCAGCTCGGACCTGAAGCTGGTGTTTTATTACCCTGGACCGGCTCCATTCCGGCGCAGCATAAACACTGATTAGCAGCCTAAATCCCCTGGAAATGTTACAGTTTGTTGAGACACGCAGTAAATCCTGCCGCTGAGCTGTGTGATCCAGCTCCGTGTGGAGGGATGTGGGAAACCTGCTGGCTGTGACTCTCCAAGACAAAAGATGTGGTTTTATCTGGCACAGCTGGACCGCCTGTACAAACTATTAAAGTCTCCAACCAGAGCTGGAGGCAGAAAGAGACGACGGAGAAACTCTAATCCAGACAACACATCTCCGCTGAGGGGTTAGATCTGATAACTCCAGCAAACATTCAGAGAAACCTGTTTCTCCTTATTCCTAGAAAAGATGTTTATTTTTCAGGAGACCATTAGACGTGACTGACACATGATAGCAGACCACGGTAGCGTTTCCGCTCACGGTATGACAAACTATTCCCTTTTATTCTGACATTCTTATTAAACCATGAAACTTTCTCAGAGATCAACATGAAACAAACCATAATATGATAAATGACGCTGTTATAAGGACGGCACATGAAGGGAAACATCTCATGGTTACTGAGAACATCCTGCAGCAGACATCAGCTAAAAAATGACTTGATGGTTTGTGTGGTTTGGTTTCACATCCTGCTTTCATACATCCGCGATGCTAACTTATCCCGTGCAGGACGGACTCCAGAAAAAGGAGCTCAGTGTGAGAGCTCCGACCACCGCCATCATGGCCGCCCTCCTCCACCAGCTCCAAGCTAATCTAAGAATGTCAAACAGAGCGTCCACGCTCGGAATCCTGCATTACTTTAAGCCTTAATATAATGTGAACAGAGAGACCAAACCTGTTCTTTGTACCAGGCTGTAAACATGTTTATTTCTGCTGTAACATGGGGACTTATGGAGACTGACTCACTTCTGGAACCAGCCTCAAGTGGACGTTAGAGGAACTGCAGTCTGCAGTCTTCATTTACCAGCCACAGAGATAGCTGCTGGATTGTTAGCTTGTTTTAGCTCACTGTTAGCTTGTTTTAGTTCACTGTTAGCTTGTTTTAGCGCACTGTTAGCATGTTTTAGCTCACTGTTAGCTTGTTTTAGCTCATTGTTAGCATGTTTTAGTTCACTGTCAGCTTGTTTTAGCTCATTGTTAGCTTGTTTTAGCTCATTGTTAGCATGTTTTAGCTCACTGTTAGCTTGTTTTAGCTCATTGTTAGCATGTTTTAGCTCACAGTTAGCTTGTTTAAGCTTGCTGTTACTGACTGCAGAGATGACGCGTTCAGGGACTGTCGTGTAAACGGCTGCTTACTCACTTCAGCCTGAATGTTACATAACTTTACCCACTGAGTGTGAATGGCTGAGGTGACTTCCCTGAAAACGTTCCTGCGGCGTCATTAAAAACGTTTCGAAACGTTTCAGGCAGCAGACTCAGAGCGGAAACCCTTCAGGACGGACGAGTGAATGAAATGTCATAACTGTGGAAAGAACAGACGCCTCCTCCGTCACCTCCGTGTCCGCGCTCCGCTCCTCAGATAATCCTCCGCGTCACATTGCTGCTAACAAAGTGAAGCGACCACATTACACAGATCTCGGCGGTCTAATTGCACGAAGCCTAAAGCGTTGTCAGCGGTGTCGTTAAAAGTGATCCATGGGGTGAGTCGTGGTAAAAGCCGGTCCTTCCCCACCTGAGCCGGGCCAAACGGAGGTTGAGGCCCAGGCGTGCTGCACGCAATCGGCCCGGCGTCCGGTTTTAAGAGGTGCTGGGTGACGGGCTGTAACAGGAGGAATGCCTGCTGCAGCTGCCCACCAGTCAAGAGGGGACCAGGTCCTCTCAAGTCCACCTCGCCCCCCCAGCAAGGCTCCCAGCCCTTCATTTAATCCCTCTCTCAGCCCTCAAAGCTGAACCCATTGTGCTTCAGTCCCAGCGCCGCTCCGTCCTCTCCGCCGCCCACTTCAAACCGTCGCGCTGACTCGGAGACACTAAACTCCTCGAGCCATGTTGACTTGATGGAGAGGCCTCAGCTGACCTTTTCACCTCGTCAGAGAGGAAAATAAAAAGATCAATTAGAGCATCAATTAACAGCCACAACCATCCGGACACGGGGATGGAAGAGCACAACAGAAAATGTCTCATCAAGTCATTTTGTCCTTTATTAAAGCCTCAAAGTCAAAATCTAACATCCAGCCTGACAACGTGACGGCACCTGATCTGAGCTCGGAGCCGAGCCGAGGCGAGAGGCGAGCTTTGCCGTCCTCATGTAACCACAGATGCTGCACATCAGATTAAAGAAGTGAAAACTGTGATGAAATGCAGTTTCCTGCAGACTTCCAGGATCTTTTGCCCTCGCTCGCCTCCGACGGGGCCACAAAAACCTCCATTAACATTTAATCCTTTCTTAAAGGTTCCTGCTCGCTCGTCATCCTTCCTGCAGCTTGGAGCTTGTTTCTGCTCTGCAGCTGGGATTGTAATCGAACCCTGCTCGCTCTGAGCTGGCCTGGATAACACCGGCAGCTAAATGCTTCAACACTCGGTGTCAGCCTGAGAAACCCGGAGCTCCCGGGCATCCTCACGCCCTGCTGCTGCTGCTGCTGCTGCTGCTGCTCGGCCCGGCTCTGTTTACAGTGTTTACAACATCCCAAGCCAAAGAATACTTGACATTCTTATCTCGGCCGTTCGGATCCTGATCTGAGGGGAGCTGAGTGCATCTGCATGTCCACGCCACCTCATCATTTCTGCCTGGGCCCAAACACATGTTTCCCTTTTAAAGTCACTCCGGAGCGGAACATTTGTACGTTTAGCATCAACATTTTGACAGGCTGCTCTGTGAATCTTTGCCAGCCCTCCTGGGAGGCGCTGTGGAAGCGCCGGCAGCCGTCGGTGGGCCAACTCCTGCTCGATGGAGGAGAGGTCACGGAGGGTCGTGGGTAAAATAAGCAGAAGGGAGAGGTCTCCGTAAAAATGATCATAAAGAACGAAACGCAGACAGAGTCTGCAGCTCGACCGTCAGCTCTGTTTTCATGAGCCGCCTCCAGTAGTTCTGCACACTGAATAACTCCTGCAGGGTGACGTGACGCTCCTCAGGTGAGGTTGTTTCTCCTGCACATCTCTGTGGTTTGACTCTGTGCAGCGTGTCGAGCTTTTATTTACAGACTCCAGCAGCTGACACACTTAAAGTCTGTGAAGTTTCGATGGTGCTGGAGTCGTGGACAGAAAGGCTGTGCAGCGTCACACAAATGTACACACACACACACACACCTTGGAGGCTCTTATCTGATGCTCACACACCTCGTCTGGGCGTCTGAAGGTGCACACACACACAGCGAGGTCGCGGGGTCGAGCAGAGGTGGAGTGGGCTGGAAAAGGTCCAGAGATCAGAGCGATAACCCCGCCGCAGATACGAGCTGATCTCCACCTTTGATACGGCCCGTCGCCCAGGTCAGCGCTCTCAGGTTACTCGCTCAGGCTTGTTTGGACACCGCCCGCCGCCCCCATGTAGCCTTGGACGTGGACTTGAAGTGTTATCCAGACGTGAAGGACGGAGCGGGAGCAGAAGAAGCAACCTGATGCCTCGCTGTCTGAATTTTACGGCATCTAAGAGGCATCATAAAGATTTTAAAAAAGACGTCTTCAAAGAACGCGACGTGATCACGTCTTCCTCGCTGACCTTTGACTTCGTGAACTTTTTAACTCTGAACACGGAAGACGGACTGTCAGTGAGATTTAGAGTTCAGGCCGCTGACCCGTCTGCGTCTGAGTTACAGTTTGCATCCAACGTAAAGATGGACGACGTGTTTTACATGCATCAGTTATTCTGGAATCATTTCAGGTCATTTAACTTGTTCTGGTGTCTCAGTGCTTCGTGTCTCTGTGACTGTCTTCTCCTCCACAGATGTGTCTCTGTCCTCGCCTCCATGGGAGCGGTGCTCAGCTCGGCCTGCAGCTCGAGCTCTGTGAGGAGCTGGTGGCTTCGATAAAGGTCCAGGTGTCAGACTGTGTGTGTGGTGCAGCTCATACAAACAGGCTGATAGCACACACTCTTTATTTACACTGGAGGTTGAGCTGACACTCAGACACACACCAAGAAGGGCTCCATTGTTTCACCAATCAGTGGGACTCACGAGGTCACAGCGCCCTGCAACCCGCCCGACGGCTGCAGAGCTGGAACAATAGAAGACGCACACAGACTCTGATGCACTTCACTTCAACCAACAGCTGTAAAACACGACGACCAGAACACGGCAACAAGTCTGCAGATGTTTAGTCCCAGCTCGCAATGAATCATTTCAGAGGCAGTCAGTCCATGAAACCAGCAACAATCAGAGTAAATAAAGATAATTCTGTGTGACAGGAACTCTCCTGCAGTGTGCAGCTCAGCGCAGTGATGTGGAGTCACTCTGAAGACGCTGCAGAGATTACTGAAGCAGCAGCTGAGAGCAGACGGCGATCTGCACAAACCTGCAACAGAGTGAGCGCTCGTGTTTCTGTCTACAGCTCAGTCACACTGAACAGGGCCGCACAGCTGAGGCTGACGGGAGACATTTCATACCTGAGCTCATCTCTGTAATAACTGTGTAATGTATAGGTTGTTTGTGGCACACAGTGTGTGAGGCGCTCAGCCTCTTTCATGCCTTTCATATCATATGTCACAAAGCTCAGGCTAAGCCGGCGCAGTGATAAGGTCAAACAGCAGCTTATCATTGCCGCTGTGACCTTTACACCCGCCGCACAAAGCCACCAATCACGAAGCTCCGAGCTTCAGCGCTCCCTCCGGTTCGATGACACGACGCGGGCGGGCTGCCGGCCAGACGTCGATGACATGTCAGAGCGGCGTGTTGCAGACGTACCGGAGCACCGCTTGTCATCAGATGCATCCATCTGAGAGAGCGGACGAGAGGGCCGCTCGCCTGGCACCCAAGTTCAAAGTGACCCGTGTGACTGTGATTCATCACCGCCTCGGCGTGGGAACAGAAGGAAAGACGAGGGGAGGGGAAAAACAAAGGGAACCTACTGACCTTTACCTCCACACACACACACACCGCCCCAAAGACTCATTCATAAACACCTACGACCAGCCAAACACCCCCAGAGGCTACAGAGGAAACACACACACTCTGAAGATGATGAGGAAGGTCAGGACAGACATTCACATGTGAAGGGTTCATCCTCTGGAGATCACACCACGGAGTCTCATCCATCTTCTGCCAAGATGGCGCCCAGAAAAACTCAAAGTGGTCTTCAGGTTTCCTTCATTTCTTCCTGTAAGCACCAAAACTTCTCTGAACAACCTGCTTCTGACGCTCGGGTCCAGTTTCAAGTGCAACAAACTGACAGTGAGGACAGAGATCTCATGAAGGTCTCTGTCTCTGTCTCTGTCTCTGTCACGCTGAACTGAAGATTGTTTTTGTGCAGCGCGGATCAAAGTAATGACTGAGGGGGAATTTTAGATTTCAGATGTCTGGACAAAAAGTCAGTGAGGTCAGCAGAGTCTCTCCTGCTCACGACTTTGATTTCATGGGAACCTGGACGGTCTTACTTCGCTCTGGACTAAAAGTTCTGGAGGGTCCAGCCAAGAGGATAGTCAGAAGACGGATCATCTCGTGTTCGATATTTTCATCCGTCTGTGCTCGACTATCTCCCGTCATCTCGCAGCCATCCAATATGTCCACTCTTAAGTCAGGAATGTGCATCGCCTCCAGCTTATTACAATCTTTTCTCAGCTCTGCCTCATTCCTCGTTCCCAGATGGAGAGGGAATTCCAGCCTCCCTCCTGCAGCCGTGAGCACACGCACATGTCAAACCACAAACGATGCCGTCGAGCGTCACCGAGCTCAGCCGCCGGCGCAAACGGCCGCCCGAGCTTGGAGCTATATGAGGGTTTAATGAAAGTTGGGATGGATGTCAGAGGGGGTTCAGAGGAAATGCCTTGATCTGCGAGGCCTGTGCTGAATTATGGGCCGAGCTCGGATGCATCTGGAAGTTTCTCCGGCCTGAGACTGCGCGCGGCAGACGTCCAGATGGATGATGCCCGATGCCGGCTCCTCTCTCCTTACACAAACATGTGCGCTCCACTTTATTGGATGACATTTTTCAGACGGATTTCCTCTGGCGGGCTGGAATGCAGAGGAAGCCTGTCGCAAGCTTCCACCAGAAAACGAGACGGGCGGCGAGCTGCTAACGGGACAGCTGCAGGGTCAAGTGTCCCAGATAAAGTGCACATGATCTTCACTGAGACTGCAGCAGCGTGCGAGATGTGTGTGTGTGTGAAACGTCTTCAGAGATGAGGAAACGTGATTCAGCAGCCAAGCTCCTTTATTGGAAACACTCGAGAACTTCCCAAACTCAGCCGCTCGCTCGAGTCATTTCATGAGAAATCACAGCGTGCGTCTTCCTCTTTGTCAGACTGAGCTGAAGCTGCATTAGTCATGATAACTGAGCTGAGCTGAGCTGGAGCTGGAGCTGGAGCTGAGCTGAGCTGAGCTGGAGCTGAGCTGAGCTGGAGCTGAGCTGAGCTGAGCTGAGCTGAGCTGAGCTGGAGCTGAGCTGAGCTGAGCTGAGCTGAGCTGAGCTGAGCTGAGCAGGAGCTGAGCTGAGCTGAGCTGAGCTGAGCTGAGCTGAGCTGAGCTGAGCCGGAGCCGGAGCCGGAGCCGGAGCCGGAGCCGGAGCTGAGCTGAGCTGAGCTGAGCTGAGCTGAGCTGAGCTGAGCTGGAGCTGGTGTTTGCGCTCTGGAGCAGGAGGCTGCTGAGAGTTGGTGCACTGCCAGTCGCTCCTCGTTGTTCCCACATTAATGTTGGTCTGAGCTGCAGTAAATCTTCTCACCGCTCGTCACGTTCTCGTGGTTTTCGGGTTCGTGTGTCATCTGTTGTCAGGGCGATGTGACCTTTGACCTTCACGTGCTTCACTACAAATCAAGCCACACAAAGACCTTCTGTCAGCTCATTTGGCTTCTGGTACGTTTTCTTCTTCAGTCCAAAGACTCAGAGATTACAAACTTCTAAAGCGGCCCACATGTGGTCAGTCAGATCTTCTTGGTGACGGTTGGCTTGAAGAAGAACACCTCACTTCTCCTGGACAAATAAAGGACCGTCCTGGTTTGATGGACTTCATGCTTCACGCTTCAGTCCTTACCTTGAATTCAAGCCTTCACTTGGCGGTGTTTTCCAAACTTTCCAAACCCAGGTGATGCTCCTGACAGCACACCTTAGTGTTTTCTCTCATCCTAGGACAGACACACACCTTCGTGTCCCGTCTCACGTTCCTCCTCCAGTCATGTTACAGTCCAGACAAAGACGGGAAACATCATCGATCGCTTGGCGGCCAATCAGCTGCCAGCTGAACAAAAGCTGAAACTGAAACACGGTTGGCCGAGAGCAGAGCGGGCGGCGGTCAGAGCGCCGCGGGCTAACCGGGCTCGATGTCGAGCCCGAGGGCACTTTGACAAGATGTACGACCGCTGTGGTGTCGTACATCATCGAACCTGTGACCTCTGAGGAGACGAGGCGAGGTGAGAGAGCGCACCTGAGGCAACAGGTGACACGGAGCGCGATGTAAACCCTTCATATGTAAAATATGGCCAGCAGAGACTCATCGACACCCTCTCTGGGATAATTGTTAGCGATATGTCGCATTAATATTTCAGAACTTATCCAAATTTTGACTGGGCCTGATTAAAAATTGATCCATGTGGCGCGTGTCCAATCATACGCCGCGTAACAAGCAGATTAAAGATGGATTTCAGGTCATTCGTCACATATTTCTCTCGTCGGCTTCTCGTGTTTCCTCTCCTCACGTCTGACCACCGCGGGGTCGCAGGGATATTTCGTTACGCCTGTTGACCTTTGACCTTTCCACCATCAGTCTGCAGCCGAGGGTCGTCCAGGACGTTTGTCTCAAAGTGAGAGCGGACAGCGTGAAATTAAAAAGGCCATTCTGACTGTTGGCAGCAACTTCTGATCGAAAACTTTATTTAATATTTAATGTGAGTAATGTACGGACACACACACACACACACACACGGCCCTCCTGCTCAGTGATGGATGAGGCAGGCGGTCATGTGATACGCTCCCCCGACATGGGACAGTGGCCCGGGGTGAAGGCTGCCACCGTCCCTGTGAGAGGAAACACAGCAGACGAGCTTCAAACGTGAAGAAACACACACACACACACACACACACACACAGTCTATCTGAATTTAACTGAGTGAATAAAGATTTATTTAATCATCTGCTGGTTTTAATAGTTTAACATATTAAAGTAATTTAAATTATAACAAACTAAAATCTGTTTATGTCACATGTCAGATTGAATGTTTGTTCATTTATATCTGATTCAGATAAAGTCAAGTTCAACGCTCCACTCACAGCCGCTTACTGACCTCTAGTGGTCGAAGCAGCCGGTGTTCTCACACACTCTGCGCACACACACACTCTGCACACACACACACTTTCTGAGCCCGACTCGACCTCGCTAACTTCACACGTTCGTGAGTCGAGCTTCACAGCGTGACGAAAGCTTGAGTCAACCTGAATTCAGCCTCCGATGAATCTGCAGAACATTCAAAACAGACCGTCGACACCAAGACGAGCCGGGTCGCCCTCAAAGTCCAGTTTACTCAGCTGAGAAGACTCTGAGCTGTTTGCTTTCTCTGCACCTCCATCACTCCATCACTCCTCTTGTTTGGTTTGGAGCGTCTTGCTCAAGCAGACCTCAGCGAAGGTCGATCATGAACCTTCAAGCCGCAGCTCGTGTCCACGTCACGGTTCTGTCACGTGTCCTGTGACTCCCATCCAGAATGTTCTGGGCTCTTCCTCGGCCCGTGCTGCGTGCTCCCAGGTTCCCGCTGACGTCCTCGCGCTGGCTTTAGGAAATAGAAACATCAGATCAGTCCGTCGTGTGAAGGAGCGGGACCACAGGCGGGTGCAGCCGCGGGGGCCGAGCCTCCTGTGAGCCCCCCTGACTGAAGTCACAAAGGCTGAGCGGAAGCTGCCTGCTTGCTGCGGCTCAGTGTTTCCCGACGCCCGCAGCACAAAGAGGCCAAACCTGCCCCGTCTAATCTGCCCGTCCCTCCTCTGACCCTCATTCACAGCCCGGCCCGGCCCACTGACGGCCCACCATGCGGCACGTCGGCACAATGCTGCTAATAATGTGCTCACTGACAAAATGGCTGCTGACTGAAGGTTCTCTGAAGGTTCTCTGAAGGTTTGAATGAAGCTCTGTGCACAGATCTAATTAAAACACAAAGCAGCAATTACTGCTGTTCAGTGTGTGACACACGGACACAGTCACACACAGCGGGGGAGAACACACACACACACACACACACACACAGGTGTGTTCCACACAAAGGCAGGTCATGTGGTGCTTTTACCTTCTCCATCAGAGGAACCTGCAGGAGCTTCCATCGCTGGTCCACAGACGTCCTGATGGATCTGAGCTCTGTCTGCACACACACGGCTGCGTCCTCGCCGCGTCCTTGCCGCGTCCTCGCCGCGTCCTCGCCACGTCCTCACCGCGTCCTCGCTGCTGTCCTTCCTCTCCTGCAGAGTTCACCAGGCCCGCTCTCACAGGCCGTACCCGACGCGGCGATGTGAACCAAACCATCTCCGCGGTGAGAACGGCCCGATGGGACCGGTCAGATGTGACGGGACCTCCGCGAGGGGACCCCACTCTGCACTTGACATTCATCTCCTCTCAGATCACTTGAGTGTGACTTTCCCTCGGCTTTGCCCAGCGTGGAGCCGCGAGTCCTCGACGACGACGCTGACATGCATTGTTGGCGTGTCACTGGGTTTTGGAGAGGGCCACGTGCGTCCAGCGGGCTGAGACAAGCGCTCCCATACATGATGTCAGACATGAGAACGGACGAGGCCCGGCCCGGCACAAAGAGACTTATCTGAGAATCGGCTCAGGGGCCGTCAGAGCCGAGCGCTTCGCCGCGCTTTGTGCACAAAATGACGTCTCCGCGTTCTCCGACGGGAATTTACATGTTTAGCGTGCTATGTGGCCGATGCTCTCATACAGAACAATCTGTGCAGCTCGAGAGTCTCACAAGGACACTTGAGCAAGAAAAATAGTGAAAGGCTGAAGCGTCTGTGACTCTTTGAATGCAGGATAATCTGCCAGCAGCAGGCCTCGCTGCCCGGACCTGAAAACCTGGATTATGAAGTCAGAGAGGCTGAATGAGCAAACACGCAACACGCAACCTGGACCGTGAACGCACGATAAACTAATGTAACTACACCGTCACACCTGTATGTGCCACACCTGGAGGTCACACACACACACACACACACACACACACACACACACACACACAAACACACACACACACACACACACACACACCAGGTGTTGAACCTGAAGCATCGAGCTGGATGTTCATCGTACGTGTCAAAGTCTGAAGGTTGAACGTCTGAGACGAGACGAACATGTGAGACAGCTCAAAGATCCACAACAAGCCAGTGACAGAGACCTGAGACTGCTGAGACTGTTGCTGAGACTGCTGAGACTGTTCAGACTGCTCAGACTGCTCAGACTGTTGCTGAGACTGCTGAGACTGCTGAGACTGTTCAGACTGCTCAGACTGTTGCTGAGACTGCTCAGACTGCTCAGACTGTTCAGACTGCTCACACTGTTGCTGAGACTGCTGAGACTGCTGAGACTGCTGAAACTGTTCAGACTGCTCAGACTGTTGCTGAGACTGTTCAGACTGCTCAGACTGTTGCTGAGACTGCTCAGACTGCTGAGACTGTTCAGACTGCTCAGACTGCTGCTGAGACTGCTCAGACTGCTGAGACTGTTGCTGAGACTGCTCAGACTGTTCAGACTGTTGAGACTGCTCAGACTGTTCAGACTGTTGAGACTGCTGAGACTGTTGCTGAGACTGCTGAGACTGTTGAGACTGTTCAGACTGTTGCTGAGACTGTTGAGACTGTTGAGACTGTTGAGACTGTTGCTGAGACTGTTGAGACTGTTGCTGAGACTGTTGAGACTGCTGAGACTGTTGCTGAGACTGTTCAGACTGCTCAGACTGTTGCTGAGACTGCTGAGACTGCTGAGACTGTTCAGACTGTTCAGACTGTTGCTGAGACTGTTGAGACTGTTGAGACTGCTGAGACTGTTGAGACTGTTGCTGAGACTGTTGAGACTGTTGCTGAGACTGCTGAGACTGCTGAGACTGCTGAGACTGCTGAGACTTGCAGCTCGGTGCCGCAGCAGCTCGGGCAGTGACAAACAGCCTCAGACCTGCTGGGGTGTGAATGAATCTGTGTCATCAGTTAGTCAGACAGCGAGACAGGCGGAGACGGCAGGGGAGTCTGTGTCGACTTCATTGTCCTGTCGGACAGAGGCTGATGGGTCTCTAAAAGACTGACAGATTTCACTTGGCCTGCAGCCAGCAGACAAACACACACACACACACACACACAGCGACACACACATTTACATACCAGCGGCACCCTACACAGCATGGGAACTTTGGGGCTGCGGTTTCGATGAATGGGTGACGGAGGCAGAGGGCAGATTGTCAAACTATTAGTGTCAAACACGGGATTCAAAATCGTGTCCCCCGCCAGTTAATGGAGAAAGAAACACTGCAATCATTTATTTTAATTGAAGAAGAGTGAAGTGTTCTGTGTGAAGCTGGAGCTGATGGAAACCATGAAAAATGACGTTAACCGAACACGCCGCTTCTCACAGCGGCCTGAAGGAAGCAGAGACTGAGCCCGATCGTCCTCTTCCAACAGAGACGGACGTTAAAGTCCATGAAGGAGGACGAAGCTGAGGATGACTCCTCACCCTGGATATAACCTGAACCTGCGGTCAGACGTTGGACCTGGCCGGCTGAGCGTGGCGGTGAGCAGTGATCTCTGGCCCGGCCGCCGGGCTGCAGTCAGAACAAAACGGGCCCGTCGTCAGCGCTCGAGCTGCTCAGACTCTTTCACACGTAGCTGCTTCCTGTTTGTCTGACACCGACGTCGTCACCCCGCCCACGTGAAACAACACTGAGGCGGAGGCTGTATATTAATCTGCTCCATCTATATTAAGGTCAATAGAGCCGCCCGCTCAGTCACAGCAAACACGGGGAGACTCGGGTCTAAATCAATTTACTTAGCAGAACCTGAGGTCAGGCGGGGTTAAGTAAGAGGAGGCGGGGGGGTCGTGTTGTTCCTCCATTCAGCATATCTGATTTAATACGCATCGGAGAGGGGGAGGCGGGGGAGGCGGGGGAGGCGCACCAAATAAACTCAGCGGATATTAAAGGTCAAAGGTCGTCCAACATGTGTTTCTGAGACAGACTCACTGAAGACTGAAGCAGACGAGTCGCAGCCCAGACATGTGGAGCGGGTCGCACAGGTACGCCGGGCAGCAGGTAGCAGGACTCACAGCGTCCTGCTGTTTGAGGCCATCAGAAAAGGTTCACAGCTCGATTACAGGTGATGCATTTCAGGGATTTGTCTGTTTATTTGCAGCTGTCACTCAGACAGCTGACACCAGCAGCGGCCCGGTGAAACAGTGAATCAGTCGTGACATAAAGTCGTGCCTCCATGCAGCTGCCTTGCTGTCAGCAGCGTGATGTGTGTGAGTGCAGCCGCTCTGACGTGCGAGGCCCGCGGTCCCGAGCGCTCCCACGCCGGGGACAGATACGAGTCAGAGCTCTGTGGAAGTCATCAGGATCGGATGTTCAGATGGGGAGAGATTTCTCACGCAGACCTTTTAAAAAGATATTTAATATGATTTTTGGCCTGAGGTGATTGTTTCCAGCTGTACAGCGATAGCATCATTTTCTAACAGTTATGATTTAACTTCCGTCTTTTATTTTCATTTCATTTCTCTGGTTTCTGCGTCGACACTCGAGCCGCCGGCCTCGCTCCTGCAGTCTGTGAGGAGGCTGCAGACGGTCGCAGCACAGACTGACTCACTGCGCTCACGTTCAGGTCAGACTCTCAGCGAGCAAAGCTCCAAACATAAATCTATGATCAATAATAATGTGGCAGGTCGGCGTGGCAGGCACGGTGCACCCAGAGGAGGTCTCCACCTGACGGATGCTATCAGCTCCGTGGAGAAGCTGGAGGCCGGGAGCTGACGGTGCAGTGACGTCAGGTGGAGGTGTGTGCACGAGGGCTGACAGACCTCATCACACCTGCAGCGTGTCGTCACAGTGTCTGTCCACTAGAGGGAGCTGTTTCACACAAACTCTTCAGTTTGATGGATCCTGATTAAAAAACACTTCCTGTTGTTCAGTCTTTTCAAAATAAAAGTCTCATTTTAAAGAAGTCCAGCTCTGTGAAGGTTCCAGGATGAGAACCTGGTGGAACATGCAGAGACCTGGACCGGCTCCAGCTGCTCGAACGAGGAGAGCTCCTTCACCATCAGGTCCTGACAGCAGATCATCTCCATCACAGAGAAGATGGTGACCGAGGTCAGCTGCAGCCTCATCACGTCCTTCACGACACAGGCTGCAGTCAAAGTACTGCTCAAAGTATGAGAGTACAAACATGGAGTCTTTATGTCACACCTGGTGTAAGTACACAGACTGCAGTGAAATACACAGGTGTGTACTCTAAATACTGCAGTACAGTAACAGAGTATTTGTACTTCGTTACATCCTTCCACGATGGTCCATCATCACCTGACAGCTGAGCTCACGTGCTCCGTCTTCATGTGAGCTCCACCTGCAGTGAGCTCAAACCGACACCAGGTGTCACAGTCTGACCGGAAATGAACGTCCACGGCGCGCGAGCGTCCCATCATGCACCTCTGCAGAAAGGTGATCAAACCATGAACGGAGACAAAGTTTGATCCGGATCAATGAAATCCGAGAAATGATCTCCTGACTGACTGACTGAGATTTACTGAATTATTATGATGATTATTACTGTGACATCAGAGGTGTGATTATTATTATTATTATTGTTCATACATAAACTCAGTTTGATTTAATTCACTGGTTATTAAATATGATTATTAAATCTGGTTAAATAATATATTAAATCACCGGATTCAGAAATAAATCTGCAGGCTGGACAATAAACAAACATTTTACAGGTCGATACAATTATAGATCAAATATTAAAGTCAGATAATTAATGATCTATTTTAATTTCCTCAAACTGTCACCGCTGATTTAATTAGAATATAATAATAATAATGAATAATTTAGTTTATTGATTATCTCTGAGGAACAACGTTTGTCCGGAGAGTGAGGAAGGAAAGGAGGAGGAGAGGAGAGGAAAGGAGGAGGAGAGGAAAGGAGGAGGGTCAGGAGGGAGAAGGAGGGAGAGGAGTGCTGTGGAGGGTGGGCGCATCCCGGAGTGTCCAAAGCTCCGCAGCATCCCGGTGAGGCTCCGGACGGACGGTGCGGAGGAAAAGTTCGTTCAGTCGTGAGAAGTCACTCCGGTGTCGGCTCG
This sequence comes from Nibea albiflora, assembly GCA_014281875.1. Lineage (NCBI taxonomy): Eukaryota > Metazoa > Chordata > Actinopteri > Sciaenidae > Nibea > Nibea albiflora. Next base: position 15,786,730 of record CM024812.1, read on the forward strand.
ATCGGACGGGTCCGTGATGCGCACACGCGCACAGAAGTGAACTTTTCCCGGTGTGCTG
>JABGLX010000190.1:0-40967 GCA_014281875.1 Nibea albiflora
CCACCATCTATACATCACCCACCCACCATCTATACACCCACCCACCATCTATACATCACCCACCATCTATACATCACCCACCCACCATCTATACACCCACCCACCATCTATAACACCCCACCATCTATACACCCACCCACCATCTATACATCCACCCCCCATCTATACACCCACCCTCTATACATCACCCACCCACCATCTATACACCCACCCACCCACCATCTATACACCCACCCACCATCTATACACCCACCCACCATCTATACATCCACCCACCATCTATACATCAACCCCACCCACCATCTATACACCCACCCACCATCTATACATCCACCCACGCATCCTCCAGGAGGAGCGGACGTTCAAGTGTTATTGCATTTTTAGTGACGTCTGCACGAAGCCACAGGCAGCAGACAGTTAGCTTAGCTTAGCATAAAGACTGGAAACAGGGCCAAACAGTTAGCCTGTCCAAACTTTACATGTTTATATTTTACACAGGAAATATGTTTGTTTGTTAACCGGAACAATCAGAGAAGTTTGAATGTTTAACTGAGTCATTCATCTAAAAGAATAAAAATGATTCATTTAAATTATGATCAGAATTATTCTGCGTCGGCCTGTTTGAGCTTCACCTGTTGGAACGTGGCCTCCTCCAATCCGAGCCGCCGAAACTCTGCGATGACCGCCCTGAGGAAGAGCTGCTCCTGCAGGGACGCACACCTGAACACACACATCATCATCATCATCATCATCATCATCATCATCATCACACTAACGAGTCTACGATTCTCGTCTGCAACCAAAGGAGACGCTCACTTGATGGCCGTGACGTAGGCGGATGAAAACATCTCGTTCAGCGCATCCATCACGTGACTCATTCCCACCAATCCCGTGGCTGAAGGGTCGGCTGCAGAGTGCTCGCAGATCTCCGTCGCCCTGCGGCAGATGTCGAGACATCGGCGAGCGTCGCCCGACAGAGCGGCCACCTGTGACAGAGAGAGAGGGAGGCGGTGAGCGGGCGAGCTCGGCTCAGGTGAGGCGGCGGCGGCAGCGTGGAGAGACGTCCTGGTCGTTTACCTTCCTGGACACCAGCTGCAGAGCGTCCTCCTCGAAGGCCTTCACCTTGTTCAGCCTCGACATGATGATCTGCTGCAGCTGCTTGAAGCTGTACGGCTGGAACGACATCCGGGTCAAACCCTGCAAACATCAGAGCATCAGGTGAGCGTTCAAAGACCACAGCCGTCACCTTCTCACCTGTGCATACATCAGGTGACCCACTGGCTGTGGGCGTGGTCAATGTTGACCAGGTGATTAAATTAATCTTGGAGGAATATTTCAGTTTATTAGACACTTTGTTTTAATAATAAATGTTGTCACACATTCTGCGTGTGTGTAACTGAGTGACTGTAAATGAAGTTCAGAGCGTCTTTCATTCACAGATGTTTACTTCGACCGCTCGCGTGGTGATGAAGAAAATAAAGTCTCACTTCATTCTTCACCAGCAGCAGAGAAAAAATCCACAACATTATCTTGCCAAGCAGTTTCTGTTTCATGTCAGACCTGGTTTGACTTCCTGTTTGGCTCAGGCTGTGTGTGTTTCTTTCATTCAAACGAACAGTGTTCACATTTAGTCCTTTTGAAAACAATTCAACTCAAAGTTCTTCTACAACAACGACGACGAACGACACGAAGATGCAGCCCGTTTGTCAGGAAATGTCAGGTGGGCTCGAGATTCAGGGAAAGCTCGATCAACACCTTGAAACTGAGAAATGAGTCAAACAGAGAAAGAACGTGAAGACGTTTGTACTTTCATTGAGTTCTGTGTTTAAAAAGAAAAACTCCACGGACTCATGACTCAAACAGCCACTCCAATTAAAAAAGAAGTAATCTACAGAGATGATCGTTGGATCACAGCAGGTCTGTGGTTGGTGGGAGGAATGTTCAAACGGGTCGGGTCCTGTGGACAGGCGGCAGCAAACGTCCAACAAGCTGAGCGATGAACGCGGCAGGTGAGTTTCACGTCTGTGACTGTGGCTCCATAGAGCCTCAAGCACGTGACTAGGGAGATCAGATGGAGCCCTGCCGTGTCTTATTCATACAAAAGACGGGTTAGCCTCCGTCCTGACACACACCACACACACACACACCGGATCAGCTGCTGGGGATGCGTGTCGTCTGCAGCCGGACAGAGGACGGCGTGTCCTGACTAACTCCACAGCGGGCCGAGCTCCCTCACAGTCTGCTGGCCACTCTGTTGATCATGATCCTCTCGGGCAGGTCCATGGTGTTGGCGATGGTCAGCACCACCAGGCGGGCGTGACGCCGCGTCGGCCAATCAAACGGTTGTACATCACGTTCTGCTTCCTGGTCCACAGCAGGTCCAACTGCCCGACACGAAAAGACGGTTAGTTTCTCTGCAGCATCACATCCATCAGTCTGTGATAACTAACCATGTGTTTGAATACTACATTAATTCATCACAGCCTGTCACTCACAGTGAAGCACAGACTCGCAGTGTGAAGCACAGACTCGCAGTGTGAAGCACAGACTCGCAGTGTGTAAGCACAGACTCAGTGTGAAGCATCAGACTCAGTGTGAAAGCACAGACTCGCAGTGTGAAGCACAGACTCAGTGTGAAGCACAGACTCCAGTGTGAAGCACAGACTCGCAGTGTGAAGCACAGACTCAGTTGTGAAGCACAGACTCACAGTGGTGAAGCACAGACTCGCAGTGTGATAAGCACAGACGCAGTGTGAAGCACAGACTCGCAGTGTGAAGCACAGACTCAGTGTGAAGCACAGACTCGCAGTGTGAAGCACAGACTCGCAGTGTGAAGCACAGACGCAGTGTGAAGCACAGACTCGCAGTGTGAAGCACAGACTCGCAGTGTGAAGCAACAGACTCGCAGTGTGAAGCACAGACTCGCAGTGTGAAGCACCAGACTCGCAGTGTGAAGCACAGACTCGCAGTGTGAAGCACAGACTCAGTGTGAAGCACCGACTCGCAGTGTGAAGCACAGACTCAGTGTGAAGCACAGACTCGCAGTGTGAAGCACAGACTCGCAGTGTGAAGCACAGACTCAGTGTGAAGCACAGACTCGCAGTGTGAAGCACAGACTCGCAGTGTGAAGCACAGACTCGCAGTGTGAAGCACAGACTCAGTGTGAAGCACAGACTCGCAGTGTGAAGCACAGACTCGCAGTGTGAAGCACAGACGCAGTGTGAAGCACAGACTCGCAGTGTGAAGCACAGACTCGCAGTGTGAAGCACAGACGCAGTGTGAAGCACAGACTCGCAGTGTGAAGCACAGACTCGCAGTGTGAAGCACAGACTCGCAGTGTGAAGCACAGACTCGCAGTGTGAAGCACCGACTCGCAGTGTGAAGCACCGACTCGCAGTGTGAAGCACAGACTCGCAGTGTGAAGCACAGACTCAGTGTGAAGCACCGACTCGCAGTGTGAAGCACAGACTCAGTGTGAAGCACAGACTCGCAGTGTGAAGCACAGACTCACAGTGAAGCACAGACTCACAGTTGAAGCACAGACTCACAGTGAAGCACAGACTCACAGTTGAAGCACAGACTCGCCAAGTGTGAAGCACAGACTCACAGTGAAGCACAGACTCGCAGTGTGAAGCACAGACTCGCAGTGTGAAGCACAGACTCACAGTGCCTGTAATCTGTCCTCTGACTAACAAACAGCAGAGTCACTAACACAGTCCGTATATGATCTCTCAGTCTGATGTGTCGATATTTCCCAAAGCGTCGTTTAACATTCTGATTATTAATCACTTGAACAAACACGAGGAGACGTCGCTCTCACCTCGTCCACGAGCAGCACGGTCGTCTCCTTCCTCGGCGCGGGGTTACTGAATCTCTTCTCCAGCAGAGCCGCCGCGTGGTCGGCCGTCGCCTTCTGACCCGTCAGTTTCTGCAGAGACGGGACGGTCAGTGAACGCACCATGTGTTCAGCCTAGCTTAGCACAAAGACTGGAGGCTCTCCGCGCTCACCTGCAGGATCTGGACGTAGGCCTGATGAGGATCCGTCATCTTCATGCCGTTGATCTCGATGAAGTGGAAAGGAGGGATCTCGTCCACGTCGGCGGCGTGCTGCAGACAGCGCATCACCTCGTGGACTGTGGCCGTCTTCCCTGTGCCCGGCACACCTGAGATGTACATACACCTGAGAGCGAAACGACGAGAGCGCAGCGGTGACCAAGGACGCTTCGTTCAACAGATCTTCTTCACTTCACATACGACTAAACGTTCCGTACCCGCCCGTGCCGTCTATGACTTTACTCTCGACGAAGCTGTAGATGTCCTGAAACTCCTGCTCCCTGCAGGGCAGAGACTCCGGCACCGAGGACACGTGAAGCCTGACCAGACACAAAACACAGCTCAGTCACACACACCAACTATTTCACTGATGTTGGTGAAACTGGATCATATTTTATGGAGAGGTCAGAGGTCACTGGTTGGTGGGTCTCACCTCGTTCTGGCCTCCTCCAGAACATTAGCGGGCTGTCGGGCCGGCAGCGACCTGCTGGGGATGCTGGGAGTGGCACGATGAGGAGTCCGCGGCGTGCTGGGCGTGATCTGTCGAAGCAGGAAGCAGGAAGTCAAAAAAAAGCCCACAGAGAGCGAGTGAGCCGTCTGCACGTCTGCAGGACTTCTACCTTCTTGTTGGGAGTTTTTCTCGGCGTTCTGGTCGATGGGCGAGTCTTCTGCTTCGAACGAGGAGTCCCGACATGTCGGCTTCTTTTCATCACGACCTCCTCGTCGCTGTCCAGCCCCGCCTCCTCCTCCCCTTCGTCATCATCGTCCTCACTGCTGCTCTGCAGCTCCTTTTTGGAGGGAACAAACTCGTCCTCGTCGTCTGAGTTCAGGTCCTGATGGTTGTCCAGAAGATTCCTGATGGAACACACGTTGAAGTTCAGACCCAGAATTCACCTGTGACCAACGCGGAGAGTCCCGCAGACTCACAGCTGTTTCCTGATGCGAGACGACACTAGCTGAGCCGACTTCCTCTTGGAGCTCCTCGGAGTGTCGGCGACCGGCAGCATCGGAGAGTTTTCATGATCCACCTCGGCCCTGTCCACGCCAACAGACGACGAGGTTAATGGTACGGACGGACATCGAGTACTCGATTACTTAAAAAGGACAATATTTAAGATTTGCAGCCGAGTAGTAAGTCCCACTGTGATTAGAACACGTGAACTCTTTCGTGTCAGCCTCCTCAAACACACGCTGACCTTTAACATTTACAGTCAACAAACATGAATGTACTCACAGGACTCCCAGCGCCGGCCTCCTTCAGGGTTTTCGGTTCTTTCCTCCGAGACGGCGTGGTGGCTCTGTTTGGAGACATGTGAGGTTTTCTTTCTTTCTTAGAAAACAGTCAACCCAAACGTGTGATGAACACCAGCTGTGCAGACCGACACCTCAAACCACGAACACAAGAGTGTAACAGGAAGCAGCCCTTCAGCTTCTGACTCACTTCTTTGTCCTCGGCGTGGCATTTCTTCTCCTCGGCGTCTTTACCGAGCCGCTCGGTAACCCTGCCTCCGTCACCTCACCCTGCTGAGGACTTTCATCCAACAGCTCCCTGGAAGAGGCACGATGAGTCTAAACCTTAAACCACTTTATTTACGTCCACGTGGACGCGGACTGTCCCGCCTGTTACTAGAGATTGGGTAAATTTAGGTGAACTTCAAACTGTCCTGCAACAACTTAACGGAGACGTAACGGATCACGAGAACGAGCGGCACGCCGTCGCTGGTTTTCTTATAAACGTCGTGACGATGTAACTCTACCGTTCACCTAACCTCAGCTCGTAAACTGTCCATGTTTCCATCAAAGCTACACGTCACAGAGCTCGAATCAGAGCTCAAACCTGACGCATCCAAAGCTCTGCGCCTTCGATCTGTCTGTGAACAGAACATTGTTAACCCCGTGTGTCAGCAAAGCTCGACGTGGACTGACCTGGTGCCGTCGTCTGGAGGACTGCCCGTCCCAGAGAGTTTGGTGAGAACGACGGAGGACGACTTCAGGGGGAGCGTCTGTTGGGACACATGAGGAGGAGAGGACGACAACCTCTGAGCCAGAACCACCTGCGACTCCAGATCCTCCTTCAGCAGCTGACACAGGACGTCATCGCGGATCATGGACGACTTCTCTGGACCTGACGGGACGAGGAGAGACAACAGAACATTAGACAGTCTGCGGGGACGTCACAGAGACTACGTCCAGGTCTTAGACAGTCTGCGGGGACGTCACAGAGACTACGTCCAGGTCTTAGACAGTCTGCGGGGACGTCACAGAGACTACGTCCAGGTTTTAGACAGTCTGCGGGGATGTCCCAGAGACTACGTCCAGTTTTAGACAGTCTGCGGGGACGTCACAGAGACTACGTCCAGGTTTTAGACAGTCTGCGGGACGTCACAGAGACTACGTCCAGGTTTTAGACAGTCTGCGGGGACGTCCCATAATATTCTGACGTCTGGCATTACTCACTGCTGAGCTCCAGTTTCTTGCGGACCCCGGGAGTCCGGGCCGAGGCGGTCCTCCTCTTGGCGCTGAGACATTTGGACGCAGACAGTTTGGTGGCGGAGTGCAGCGACTCGGCTTCGGCGGCGCCGACCTTCCCTGCACTCATCGTGGCTCTGCTGTACCTCGCTTCCCCTGACGTGGCCCGGCGCATGATGCCAAGGTCCGGAGTCGGCAGGGCGCGCCGAGAGAGGCCTCGAGACGCTGGAGCCGCCGCGAGAGGGGAGCAGGGAGGTGAAGGTGGCAGCGAGGGTTTGGGACAGGACGGAGGAGAAGCAAGTTCAGAGTCCACCACTTTGAAGTTCTTAGAGTCCCAGGACAGCTTCACGTACAGGGTGTCCTTATCGTCAGAGTCCGGGAACGGAGCGGCTCCATCCAGGTGCTTCACCTGTGAGTCAAAGAAACTTAAAGGCTCAGTCCACAACACCACACAAACAAACACCAGACAGAAAACAGAGTGTCAGAACCTGTCCGGACCAAAACGCAGCTCATTTCTAGTCGCCTCACCTCGGCTGGTTCTGTCTGTGTGTGTCTGCGACGGTTCTGTCCAAACACATGAACCATAACAGGTTAACCGGTGACTCTAAACTGCCCGTAGGTGTGTGTGTGGTTTGTCTGGTGAGCTGATGACTTGACGCCACACCGCGATCGTGGCGAGGATGAGCGGTTACAGATGACTGATGGTTAGACTTCTTGTTAACGAGCCACAACATTTGACTCCTTAAACCACAAAGAGTTCACCTGCAGAGCTCAGGTGACTCGTGCAGCCTCAGTCTTGATCTTGACTAAAAGACTTGCTGGAATAAATTTCATGAGCTGAACATAAATTAAACGCTCGTAACTGCCATGAATATTATCTGCAATGATTTGAATGTTTTGTCCACATAGGATTTATTTTATTTTGTTTGTACGCCGGGTGGAAACTAAACTCAACATGCGAGCAGACGAAGTTTTGAGCTCCGTTTTAAAGTGATTCAGAAGTTTTGGATGTTTTTAAAGACTTTATTAGTTTGTGTTAAATAAATAAATGTTTGTTTCGTCCTCTCACAGTTTGACGACGCTGAATAATTTCCTGGAGGGAGTGAGGTGGAGGTGGAGCTACCTGAGGCGGCACACCTGAACATCACGACATCTCCTCCAGTGTTTACTGGTAATGTTTGAGCGCCCTCTGGTGGACAGATCGTATGACAACACGTGCTGACTGTGCACACAGTGTGGAGGCATGTAGTGAATATTAAGTTATTTATTTAGTTCAGAGTTCAGTCATCTTTTAAATAAAGAGTCCAGAACCGGTCCTAATGATCCAGTTCAGGGCCGATCCGTACGCATCTTAATGGATCAGTACCGACTGTAATAACAGACGTCAGTGAGCGTCCTTCACCTGCACAGGTCTGAGGATGGACTCGGCGTTGACCTCGTCGTCACAGCTCCGGCCCTCATAGTAGAAGATCTCCTGAGGGTGTGGCTCTCTGCCCAGCAGCTTCAGTTTGCTCAAAGGCACCTCGGACACCCGGGCGAACCACTGAACCACCGCCTTCTTCTGCTTCCCGCTCTCTGAAACACAGCGAGAGAGAGAAGGCGTTCAGTCTTGAACGATGAATCCATGTCGGGCGCGGCGTCTCGTCTCGAGTGACTCACCGTCTCCGAACAGCTTGAGGACTTTGGCCACGTACGGGTTGTCTTCATCGTCTCCCTCGATGAGGATGTGCTGGCCGGTGTTGATGACCGTCGTCCTCGGGAGACCCTCCACGCTGATGGCCAATGAGCTGAAGACAAAGAGCCGAAGAGTCGATCAGGAAACGCTGGACTTTCACAATAAAACGACAGCGAACGGGACAAATAGAACCTTCAAGAGAACAAGAGCTGTTCAGTTCTCTAACTGTTAAGGAAAGGAGCTTCAACGCTTCCTTTATTGTCTCCTTTAGGATACACGGAGCATCCTTTAGGAAAGGAAAGGAGCTTCAACGCTTCCTTTATTGTCTCCTTTAGGATACACAGAGCATCCTTTAGGAAAGGAAAGGAGCTTCAACGCTTCCTTTATTGTCTCCTTTAGGATACACGGAGCATCCTTTTGGAAAGGAAAGGAGCTTCAACGCTTCCTTTATTGTCTCCTTTAGGATACACGGAGCATCCTTTTGGAAAGGAAAGGAGGTGATGTGTGACTGTGGAGCAGACTGTGGAGTACAAACTGTTTGGAACTGTGCCATCCAGCGTCCTGCAGATCATCATGAAGTTCCCGTTGCTGATTAATCATATATCTTTGCTATAACTTGCTAACATGTTTGTATGTGAGTGGACAGGAGGGTGAGTGACCAGGTAACAAACACTCACCTGACTCTTCACTTCTTTCCTTATCACCTCTCCTTCACATCTGTCCTTATCACCTCTCCTTCACATCTTTCCTTATGACATTGTGATGTTTTCATCGAGGTCAAGGAAAGGTGGTTAGGAAAGGTGGTTAGGAAAGGTGGTTAGGAAAGGACTTGAGAGCTTTTTTCCCTCAGTAAAGAGAAAGCCTTTGATTGGATGTAAAAATAGGACACGCCCCCCTGCACCGAGTGCAGGATGACATCATCAACAACGTTTCTGGTTTATCAGGAACAAACTGAAATAAAATAAGACAGTGAAGACAGTGAAGACAGTGTGTGTCAGTGCTGGACAGACACTGAAGGACAGATGGACACAAACAAACATCGAGTTGACTTCACGGAGACTTTAAAGACGTCAGAATAATTCAAATGGACCTAAATTAAGTTGAATAATGAGTTGCACGTGTTCAGTATCATCCAGATAATCAATAAATCAACACTGTGATGAGAACTCACCGGTAATCGTAGGTTTTTAACTTCCTGTTGGACCTTAAAGGCTCCCCGAGCCACCTGTAGACCCTCCTCACTCTCAGTCTCGTGGAGTATTTCATTTTGTGTTCCTCGTGCTCTCTGCTGCTGCTGCACGAGCGCACATCAGACGGTGATCAATACAGATATCGATTATAAACAATGACTTCAGTCCCGGAGTGACGTCGTCTGTCGCCTTAAATCCGCGAAAAAACTCGATTCAGAAAATAAATAAAAAATCAGCACACACACGCGCGCGTCACAGTCAGGATTTCGCGGGGAAACTGGTTCTGACCAACCCCTCGGCGTGACGTCACAGCGTGACTCGTGGGAGGAGCGGGAGGATCTGCGTGGATTTCATTGGCTGCTGTCTGTCGCCGCTATGCGCCTGCGCGGTCGCCATATTAGGAAGGTCAAGCTCCCTGAGTACACAAAGTGACAGATGAAGATTTCACCACAAAATCAGCTGTAACTTTATTTAACGTACTTCTAATTAATTATGTGTAACTGTAATTCATTATTAATTATATTATGATGGTTATAATCTTGTTTTGCAATAATTCAATCAGTTTATAATAAAAGAAACAAGGCTTTTTCCCTGTCAGTGCTATGTAATGTTTATATATCATGGGGGACGTCTCAGAGCCTACGGCCAGGTTTTAGACAGTCTGAGGGGACGTCTCAGAGCCTACGGCCAGGTTTTAGACAGTCTGAGGGGACGTCTCAGAGACTACGTCCAGGTTTTAGACAGTCTGCGGGGACGTCACGGAGACTACGGCCAGGTTTTAGACAGTCTGCGGGGACGTCACAGAGACTACGTCCAGGTTTTAGACAGTCTGCGGGGACGTCACAGAGACTACGTCCAGGTCTTAGACAGTCTGCGGGGACGTCACAGAGACTACGTCCAGGTTTTAGACAGTCTGCGGGGACGTCACAGAGACTACGTCCAGGTCTTAGACAGTCTGCGGGGACGTCACAGAGACTACGTCCAGGTTTTAGACAGTCTGCGGGGACATCACAGAGACTACGTCCAGGTTTTAGACAGTCTGCGGGGACGTCACAGAGACTACGTCCAGGTCTTAGACAGTCTGCGGGGACGTCATAGAGACTACGTCCAGGTTTTAGACAGTCTGCGGGGACATCACAGAGACTACGTCCAGGTTTTAGACAGTCTGCATCTGTACATCTCAGAGTCCTGATTCAAAATAAAGTTGGAAAACAGACAAATAAAATCAAAATGCAGCGATCTGCAAATCCTGTTCAACCAACAGTATATTCAACTGAAGCAGAGCCAGTGTCGTGCCAGAACCGGAGCTGGGGAGAACAAATACTCGAGTACAGCTGAACATATTTACCGCATTGGCATCACACTAAACAACAAACATTGATTTATATGAGATGTATGATGGATTAAATGTGGCATTAATTAGAGGTTTGAGTTTGAATGAAACTGTTACGCAGCATGTGGCCATGTAGCATTAGCTGGATCAATAATGACCAAAACTATCTGTAAACTGTAATTTCACAGAGAAGCTACAGGCATACAAACATTTAATCCTTCACTCAGTGTTTCTAACTTTAAATCATCTAAATAAGGACAAAATGTCATGAGTGTGTGTGTGAGTGCGTGTATGTGCGTGTATGTGTGTGTGTGTGTGAGTGTGCGTGTGTGTGTGTGTATGAGTGTGTGTGTGTATGTGCGTGTATGTGTGTGTGTGTGTGAGTGTGCGTGTGTGTGTATGAGTGTGTGTGTGTGTGAATGTGTGTGTGTGTGTGTGTGTGTGTGTGTGTGTGTGTGTTTGGGTTTCCATTCCCGAGAAACGAAACTCAGACTAACAGCTCCGCCTGTGAGATCTACTTTGCCTTTAGGGTGAACATTTCAAGCTGCTGCTCAGCATCACAACAACCCGAACAGAACCAGAACAGAACCTGAACAGAACCACTGAGAGGAGGAAACAGCTGAATGATGAGGTGAGAGTCATTACGATTTATTCAATTTCTGGTAAAATATTAACATTTATAATCAGTCAATAGAGCTGACTCATTGTTAACATTTCATTAATGTTACATTAACGTTTCACCATGTATAGATGAACATATTTCTACAAGTACTACAAGTACTTTAAAACCATTTACTGCATACTGCTGTTAGAAATGTTTCTGTAGCGTTGACAGAACGTTCCATAATAAACATATTATCAGTTTTAAAGCTCCCTGCGCTGTCCCTTTAAGAAATATGACACCTGAACAATTCATTACGTGTCCGTACAAACACATTACGTCATATGTCACCTGTTCAAATGATATTAAAGTCTCTGTAAAGGTAATTCCGTGTTTTCTTTCAAAACAATGTTGCTAAAACACGTGAAAAGACTTTGAACAATGTATTACTGAAATGTGGAGGTTCAAACTTGTTTTCACCAGTTTCCAGTCCAGGATTTTGTGGGCGGTCCTAAAACTGTGTGACGCATCACGGTGAGCATAGTCCCGCCCACAGCGCAGCGCTATAAAAGCCTTTATTCAACCCGCCCAGAGTGGTTCAGAGGACACGCCCCACAGTCCTGCAGCTGAGAATTCATTTTTACTGATTTTGACGCCTAATTTCAGAAACTTGTAGATATTTTTAATCATTCAAATTTGTCTGGCTGGTTAATAACACGTTCTTCTTTAGTCTGGCAAACTGAAAACACATTTATTTTTACTTACTGAAAACTGTTGCAAAGGAATATGAACTGGAGGGAGACGTTGTCTTAAATGGTGTGCATATGACTCATATGACTCAGACTTTACACCGACTACACTGGATAATAGATTTAAGGACTGGACAGCTAAACGAATAACGGCTCTATGCAATGTAATAAAAAAGAACAATGATTTGTCCGGCGGCTTCTTGCTCGCTCACTCTCTCCTTTTCTCTTCTTAGCTTCCTCCGTCAGCGTCCTCTTTGCTCTCTTCTCCTCTGCCATCATGTCCATAGAGGCTGCTGAGCCTGGTTACATTGCCCACTCGCCCAGCTCCTGTTCTTGCATGACACAGTCTCCGCTCTCCGTCAGCATTCCTGGGACTAACAAACTTCCTCTTCTTTCACATTCAATGCTTCTTCCTCCATTTTTCCTTCCACGCGTTCTCCGTCGCTCTGCTGATGATGTGTTTTAATATTTGTGGTTTTTGTTCTCCATCAGTGCTGCTCAGAGTCCAACAACACTGGAGTCCAAACTGGAGGCCCTGCAGTGCCACTTCACCTGGGATCTGGACCTCAGCAGGTCCAGACTTTTCCATCTCAGGGACAAACTGGAGGACATCGGTACCGAGGAGGGAAACAGCTGGCTGGGTCACATTTACAACCTGCAGGGGTTCATTCAATACAAGTTAGGGTTCAGTGAAGACGCCCAGAGTTTGTTCAACAAGGCTGCAGAGGCCTTCAGCCAGACCAGAGGAGCAGCTGAGGGTCCCTGGTTAGTGGTGAGCTACGGGAACCGGGCCTGGCTGCACCACCACCTGGGAGACCAAGCAGAGAGTCAGGCTTACCTGTCAAAGGTCAACGCCCTGATGGAAAAATATCCATCTCCATCCCAGGACGAGCTCCACCCGGAGATCTACGCTGAAAAAGCCTGGACCCTGATGAAGTTCAGCGCAGACAAAAAGCTGCTGGCTGCAGATTACTTCCAGAGAGCCATCAGGATGAAGCCGGACATGGTGGAGTGGAACACCAGCTATGTCATTGGGTTAGTCAGGTCCTTTAAACACAGCAAAGAAGCGCTGGGGGCTGACGTCTTCGAGGAAATGAGAATCGCCAAAGAACAGGATCCAGAGAACTTGTACCTCGCTGCTGTTTATCTTAATCAACGTGCTAAGAGAGGAGAAAGAATTGAAGATGAAGCACGTGAGTTAGCCAGAAAGGTTTTAAGAAATCCTGTCAGCAGCTACAGCGGTATAAAACCATTAATAAGGCTGTACAGAAGCTCTGAGTCCATTGATGAGGCCATTGATCTGGCAGAGGAGGCTCTGGAAAAACATCCAGATTCCCGTTACCTGAAGAGATGTGCTGCTCTCTGCTACAAATGGAAGATCATTTATTTCAGTGACAATCAGCCAAAGCAAAGCATGGTAGACAAAGCAATCAGCCTCATTAAGGAGGTGATTTCTCTTTACCCTCAAACTTCACTTGTGAAGAAAATGGACCTTGCGAATATTTACGCAAAGTCAACTCACAGTCAGGCTAAAGCTGAGCAGATATACCAGCAACTGCTAGAAAGTGATCTGGAACCTGCAAACAAACAACTGCTTTACAACAACTACGCAAAATATTTGAACTTCGATCGACACGATAGAAACAGGTCAATAAAATATCACATGATGGCAGCAAAGATACCGGAACAATCCTTCTTCCGTGACAACAGCATCGGTGTAACTGGAGAAGATTAAGACAGAAACAGGCAACCGAATGTGCAGAGAAATAGAGGCGTTCCTGGCCCAACCTGCAGGAGCCGTAGTGTTTGTAACACCATGGATAGATGGGGAGCTGGTGGAGGTGGAGGTTGGAGGTGGAGGTGGGGATCGCCCTCCTGGTGCCACCTTGTCTAGAGAAACTCTTGAATGCCCCCCATGGCTAGCTTAGTTCATTAGATGATTCATTAAAAACACATTTTTAATCACATGTTCTTTTCCTTCACTCCCATGTACCCGTAGTGTTCACTATGTTCCTGTTGTGTTGACCTGGTTTCTGCTTTAAGCTCTGTATTCTAAGTTCATATAAGAACAGGAATACTTTATAACCAGATGAAATGTGCTTTGCTGTAAAAATCAGACTCTGATGATATAATCGTTAATTTGATGTATAATCTGAATATTATCACCAGATTCAAACAAAGTATGTCATGCTGCGCTCTCAGCTGTACACGATACTAATACTATCAAATAAACATGATGTGCAACCAAGAAATCTTCTTCAGCTTTTGTGTTTTAGTAGTTACAGTAATCACAACTATTACTAATTATTTATTATCTCAGATTTCAGAATAAATTCTTATAGATAACGTTTGTTTTACATGTTTGATTACCTTCCTTGAAAGAAAAGCTTCATTTGAATAATTATAAAAAAGATGAATTCATTGTTGAAAACTTCAATTGTATACTATATATATATCACAGCTTGAAGGATGAAGAGTTCCCAGTCCTCCTCCTCCTTCAGATAAATAAACTCCTCTTTAAATTCCTCTTTATTATCTGGACCAGTCTTTGTCACAAAGCTGTAAGCAGACAAACATTAAGTACATGAAGCAGTTAAAGTCAGTGTGAAGCCGTAACCAAACAGTAACCTGGTTGCATGACAGAGAGTCGTACTGCAGGTTTGTCCAGGTGATGGCGATGTCATGAGTTATGCTTTATTCATTCCAGTTTCACTGACAGGTGTGTGGCTGTAGGTTTCATTTCCTGACAAACGAAAGTCATCGTGATGTTCTGTACTGTCCATCATGTTGATTTAATAAAGACCATTTATGGATGTTTGACTCCTCAGCTGTTGTCCTTGCTCAGCCTGCTGAATGTTAGTACAGTCTACTTGTGTATCCCACCATCCTCCATAGAACAAAAAATTCTGAACACGTTAACAAACTTTTTTAAAAATCTTCATCCTCGTCAGCTTCATGGTGGCAAACCGTCCAACCACACTGTCTTTGTCTCCACACACAGCTTGTTGTGTTTAAGGCACCTGATGTGCACTTCATTCTATCGTCTAGTTAGATTACATATGTAACAGGGTCAATTATGCAGCAGAGTCAAATATATATACGTTCATTTAATAGTATAATTACACAAAATCTGTTTGTTATTACCTGACATGTCCGGTCTCCTGAGCCAACATGTGGAACGTTTGTGACAGTTTCTGTACCCTGACATTCATTTTTGTGGGCCCCCTTATAAATCTGTGTCGTGCTTCCACCTCTCCCCTTTTGTTGTTGTACTTGGGAGAGGTGAGTGACACTGTAGTCACTGAAATTTTACGTGTCTTAGCCTCTGCTAAAACGAGTTTAAAACTTACTGTGTCGCACGTTAACATGTTTCTGTGTCTTTTAAATCCGTGTAGGAGACAAAGTTTTATGAAAAATGACCAGAGGATTTTGTTTTTATTTACGTCTTTCGTCAGAATAAACGGAGACCGCCTCCAAATATATCCTGGTGTGGCCCCTTCCATCCTAACACAACGCAGACAAAGCTAGCCGGTTACACATAAATCAGTTGTGCCACACATGACGTTTGGCCAACCAATGGTGGAACATCATTATGCAGTCAGTCAGTCAGTCAGGGACAGACATCCTACACTGACTCTGGCCCCTGGTCGGTCTGCTTATGGATGATTCATCCATGCACCCAGAGTTTGTTCAACAAGGCTGCAGAGGCCTTCAGCCAGGCAAGAGGAGCCGCTGAGGGTCCCTGGTTAGTGGTGAACTACGGGAACCTGGCCTGGCTGCACCACCACCTGGGAGACCAAGCAGAGAGTCAGGCTTACCTGTCAAAGGTCGACACCCTGATGGAACAATATCCATCTCCATCCCAGGACGAGCTCCACCCGGAGATCTACGCTGAAAAAGCCTGGACCCTGATGAAGTTCAGCAGCAGACAAAAAGCTGCTGGCTGCAGATTACTTCCAGAGAGCCATCAGGATGAAGCCGGGCATGGTGGAGTGGAACACCAGCTATGTCATTGGGTTAGTCAGGTCCTTTAAACACAGCAAAGAAGCGCTGGGGGCTGACGTCTTCGAGGAAATGAGAATCGCCAAAGAACAGGATCCAGAGAACTTGTACCTCGCTGCTGTTTATCTTGAGCAACGTGCTAAGAGAGGAGAAAGAATTGAAGATGAAGCACGTGAGTTAGCCAGAAAGGTTTTAAGAAATCCTGTCAGCAGCTACAGCGGTATAAAACCATTAATAAGGCTGTACAGAAGCTCTGAGTCCATTGATGAGGCCATTGATCTGGCAGAGGAGGCTCTGGAAAAACATCCAGATTCCCGTTACCTGAAGAGATGTGCTGCTCTCTGCTACAAATGGAAGATCATTCATTTCAGTGACAATCAGCCAAAGCAAAGCATGGTAGACAAAGCAATCAGCCTCATTAAGGAGGTGATTTCTCTTTACCCTCAAACTTCACTTGTGAAGAAAATGGACCTTGCGAATATTTACGCAAAGTCAACTCACAGTCAGGCTAAAGCTGAGCAGATATACCAGCAACTGCTAGAAAGTGATCTGGAACCTGCAGACAAACAAGTGCTTTACAACAACTACGCAAAATATTTGAACTTCGATCGACACGATAGAAACAGGTCAATAAAATATCACATGATGGCAGCAAAGATACCGGAACAATCCTTCTTCCGTGACAACAGCATCGGTGTACTGGAGAAGATTAGAGACAGAAACAGGCACCGAATGTGCAGAGAAATAGAGGCGTTCCTGGCCAACCTGCAGGAGCCGTAGTGTTTGTAACACCATGGATAGATGGGGAGCTGGTGGAGGTGGAGGTGGAGGTGGAGGTGGGGATCGCCCTCCTGGTGCCACCTTGTCTAGAGAAACTCTTGAATGCCCCCCATGGCTAGCTAGTTCATTAGATGATTCATTAAAACACATTTTTAATCACATGTTCTTTTCCTTCACTCCCATGTACCCGTAGTGTTCACTATGTTCCTGTTGTGTTGACCTGTTTCTGCTTTAGCTCTGTATTCTAAGTTCATATAAGAACAGGATACTTTATACCAGATGAAATGTGCTTTGCTGTAAAATCAGACTCTGATGATGTAATCGTTAATTTGATGTATAATCTGAATATTATCACCAGATTCAAACAAAGTATGTCATGCTGCGTCTCAGCTGTACACGATACTAATACTATCAAATAAACATGATGTGCACCAAGAAATCTTCTTCAGCTTTTGTGTTTTAGTAGTTACAGTAATCACAACTATTACTAATTATTTATTATCTCAGATTTCAGAATAAATTCTTATAGATAAACGTTTGTTTTACATGTTTGATTACCTTCCTTGAAAGAAAAGCTTCATTTGAATAATTATAAAAAAGATGAATTCATTGTTGAAACTTCAATTGATACTATATATATATCACAGCTTGAAGGATGAAGAGTTCCCAGTCCTCCTCCTCCTTCAGATAAATAAACTCCTCTTTAAATTCCTCTTTATTATCTGGACCAGTCTTTGTCACAAAGCTGTAAGCAGACAAACATTAAGTACATGAAGCAGTTAAAGTCAGTGTGAAGCCGTAACCAAACAGTAACCTGGTTGCATGACAGAGAGTCGTACTGCAGGTTTGTCCAGGTGATGGCGATGTCATGAGTTATGCTTTATTCATTCCAGTTTCACTGACAGGTGTGTGGCTGTAGGTTTCATTTCCTGACAAACGAAAGTCATCGTGATGTTCTGTACTGTCCATCATGTTGATTTAATAAAGACCATTTATGGATGTTTGACTCCTCAGCTGTTGTCCTTGCTCAGCCTGCTGAATGTTAGTACAGTCTACTTGTGTATCCCACCATCCTCCATAGAACAAAAAATTCTGAACACGTTAACAAACTTTTTTAAAAATCTTCATCCTCGTCAGCTTCATGGTGGCAAACCGTCCAACCACACTGTCTTTGTCTCCACACACAGCTTGTTGTGTTTAAGGCACCTGATGTGCACTTCATTCTATCGTCTAGTTAGATTACATATGTAACAGGGTCAATTATGCAGCAGAGTCAAATATATATACGTTTCATTTAATAGTATAATTACACAAAATCTGTTTGTTATTACCTGACATGTCCGGTCTCCTGAGCCAACATGTGGAACGTTTGTGACAGTTTCTGTACCCTGACATTCATTTTTGTGGGCCCCCTTATAAATCTGTGTCGTGCTTCCACCTCTCCCCTTTTGTTGTTGTACTTGGGAGAGGTGAGTGACACTGTAGTCACTGAAATTTTACGTGTCTTAGCCTCTGCTAAAACGAGTTTAAAACTTACTGTGTCGCACGTTAACATGTTTCTGTGTCTTTTAATCCGTGTAGGAGACAAAGTTTATGAAAAATGACCAGAGGATTTTGTTTTTATTTACGTCTTTCGTCAGAATAAACGGAGACCGCCTCCAAATATATCCTGGTGTGGCCCCTTCCATCCTAACACAACGCAGACAAAGCTAGCCGGTTACACATAAATCAGTTGTGCCACACATGACGTTTGGCCAACCAATGGTGGAACATCATTATGCAGTCAGTCAGTCAGTCAGGGACAGACATCCTACACTGACTCTGGCCCCTGGTCGGTCTGCTTATGGATGATTCATCCATGCACCCAGAGTTTGTTCAACAAGGCTGCAGAGGCCTTCAGCCAGGCAAGAGGAGCCGCTGAGGGTCCCTGGTTAGTGGTGAACTACGGGAACCTGGCCTGGCTGCACCACCACCTGGGAGACCAAGCAGAGAGTCAGGCTTACCTGTCAAAG
This sequence comes from Nibea albiflora, assembly GCA_014281875.1. Classification (NCBI taxonomy): domain Eukaryota; kingdom Metazoa; phylum Chordata; class Actinopteri; family Sciaenidae; genus Nibea; species Nibea albiflora. Next base: position 18,865 of record JABGLX010000190.1, read on the forward strand.
GTCGACACCCTGATGGAACAATATCCATCTCCATCCCAGGACGAGCTCCACCCGGAGATCTACGCTGAAAAAGCCTGGACCCTGATGAAGTTCAGCGCAGACAAAAAGCTGCTGGCTGCAGATTACTTCCAGAGAGCCATCAGGATGAAGCCGGGCATGGTGGAGTGGAACACCAGCTATGTCATTGGGTTAGTCAGGTCCTTTAAACACAGCAAAGAAGCGCTGGGGGCTGACGTCTTCGAGGAAATGAGAATCGCCAAAGAACAGGATCCAGAGAACTTGTACCTCGCTGCTGTTTATCTTGAGCAACGTGCTAAGAGAGGAGAAAGAATTGAAGATGAAGCACGTGAGTTAGCCAGAAAGGTTTTAAGAAATCCTGTCAGCAGCTACAGCGGTATAAAACCATTAATAAGGCTGTACAGAAGCTCTGAGTCCATTGATGAGGCCATTGATCTGGCAGAGGAGGCTCTGGAAAAACATCCAGATTCCCGTTACCTGAAGAGATGTGCTGCTCTCTGCTACAAATGGAAGATCATTCATTTCAGTGACAATCAGCCAAAGCAAAGCATGGTAGACAAAGCAATCAGCCTCATTAAGGAGGTGATTTCTCTTTACCCTCAAACTTCACTTGTGAAGAAAATGGACCTTGCGAATATTTACGCAAAGTCAACTCACAGTCAGGCTAAAGCTGAGCAGATATACCAGCAACTGCTAGAAAGTGATCTGGAACCTGCAGACAAACAAGTGCTTTACAACAACTACGCAAAATATTTGAACTTTGATCGACACGATAGAAACAGGTCAATAAAATATCACATGATGGCAGCAAAGATACCGGAACAATCCTTCTTCCGTGACAACAGCATCGGTGTACTGGAGAAGATTAGAGACAGAAACAGGCACCGAATGTGCAGAGAAATAGAGGCGTTCCTGGCCAACCTGCAGGAGCCGTAGTGTTTGTAACACCATGGATAGATGGGGAGCTGGTGGAGGTGGAGGTGGAGGTGGAGGTGGGGATCGCCCTCCTGGTGCCACCTTGTCTAGAGAAACTCTTGAATGCCCCCCATGGCTAGCTAGTTCATTAGATGATTCATTAAAACACATTTTTAATCACATGTTCTTTTCCTTCACTCCCATGTACCCGTAGTGTTCACTATGTTCCTGTTGTGTTGACCTGTTTCTGCTTTAGCTCTGTATTCTAAGTTCATATAAGAACAGGATACTTTATACCAGATGAAATGTGCTTTGCTGTAAAATCAGACTCTGATGATGTAATCGTTAATTTGATGTATAATCTGAATATTATCACCAGATTCAAACAAAGTATGTCATGCTGCGTCTCAGCTGTACACGATACTAATACTATCAAATAAACATGATGTGCACCAAGAAATCTTCTTCAGCTTTTGTGTTTTAGTAGTTACAGTAATCACAACTATTACTAATTATTTATTATCTCAGATTTCAGAATAAATTCTTATAGATAAACGTTTGTTTTACATGTTTGATTACCTTCCTTGAAAGAAAAGCTTCATTTGAATAATTATAAAAAAGATGAATTCATTGTTAACTTATTGATACTATATATATATCACAGCTTGAAGGATGAAGAGTTCCCAGTCCTCCTCCTCCTTCAGATAAATAAACTCCTCTTTAAATTCCTCTTTATTATCTGGACCAGTCTTTGTCACAAAGCTGTAAGCAGACAAACATTAAGTACATGAAGCAGTTAAAGTCAGTGTGAAGCCGTAACCAAACAGTAACCTGGTTGCATGACAGAGAGTCGTACTGCAGGTTTGTCCAGGTGATGGCGATGTCATGAGTTATGCTTTATTCATTCCAGTTTCACTGACAGGTGTGTGGCTGTAGGTTTCATTTCCTGACAAACGAAAGTCATCGTGATGTTCTGTACTGTCCATCATGTTGATTTAATAAAGACCATTTATGGATGTTTGACTCCTCAGCTGTTGTCCTTGCTCAGCCTGCTGAATGTTAGTACAGTCTACTTGTGTATCCCACCATCCTCCATAGAACAAAAAATTCTGAACACGTTAACAAACTTTTTTAAAAATCTTCATCCTCGTCAGCTTCATGGTGGCAAACCGTCCAACCACACTGTCTTTGTCTCCACACACAGCTTGTTGTGTTTAAGGCACCTGATGTGCACTTCATTCTATCGTCTAGTTAGATTACATATGTAACAGGGTCAATTATGCAGCAGAGTCAAATATATATACGTTTCATTTAATAGTATAATTACACAAAATCTGTTTGTTATTACCTGACATGTCCGGTCTCCTGAGCCAACATGTGGAACGTTTGTGACAGTTTCTGTACCCTGACATTCATTTTTGTGGGCCCCCTTATAAATCTGTGTCGTGCTTCCACCTCTCCCCTTTTGTTGTTGTACTTGGGAGAGGTGAGTGACACTGTAGTCACTGAAATTTTACGTGTCTTAGCCTCTGCTAAAACGAGTTTAAAACTTACTGTGTCGCACGTTAACATGTTTCTGTGTCTTTTAATCCGTGTAGGAGACAAAGTTTATGAAAAATGACCAGAGGATTTTGTTTTTATTTACGTCTTTCGTCAGAATAAACGGAGACCGCCTCCAAATATATCCTGGTGTGGCCCCTTCCATCCTAACACAACGCAGACAAAGCTAGCCGGTTACACATAAATCAGTTGTGCCACACATGACGTTTGGCCAACCAATGGTGGAACATCATTATGCAGTCAGTCAGTCAGTCAGGGACAGACATCCTACACTGACTCTGGCCCCTGGTCGGTCTGCTTATGGATGATTCATCCATGCACCCAGACGTTTGTTCAACAAGGCTGCAGAGGCCTTCAGCCAGGCAAGAGGAGCCGCTGAGGGTCCCTGGTTAGTGGTGAACTACGGGAACCTGGCCTGGCTGCACCACCACCTGGGAGACCAAGCAGAGAGTCAGGCTTACCTGTCAAAGGTCGACACCCTGATGGAACAATATCCATCTCCATCCCAGGACGAGCTCCACCCGGAGATCTACGCTGAAAAAGCCTGGACCCTGATGAAGTTCAGCACAGACAAAAAGCTGCTGGCTGCAGATTACTTCCAGAGAGCCATCAGGATGAAGCCGGACATGGTGGAGTGGAACACCAGCTATGTCATTGGGTTAGTCAGGTCCTTTAAACACAGCAAAGAAGCGCTGGGGGCTGACGTCTTCGAGGAAATGAGAATCGCCAAAGAACAGGATCCAGAGAACTTGTACCTCGCTGCTGTTTATCTTGAGCAACGTGCTAAGAGAGGAGAAAGAATTGAAGATGAAGCACGTGAGTTAGCCAGAAAGGTTTTAAGAAATCCTGTCAGCAGCTACAGCGGTATAAAACCATTAATAAGGCTGTACAGAAGCTCTGAGTCCATTGATGAGGCCATTGATCTGGCAGAGGAGGCTCTGGAAAAACATCCAGATTCCCGTTACCTGAAGAGATGTGCTGCTCTCTGCTACAAATGGAAGATCATTCATTTCAGTGACAATCAGCCAAAGCAAAGCATGGTAGACAAAGCAATCAGCCTCATTAAGGAGGTGATTTCTCTTTACCCTCAAACTTCACTTGTGAAGAAAATGGACCTTGCGAATATTTACGCAAAGTCAACTCACAGTCAGGCTAAAGCTGAGCAGATATACCAGCAACTGCTAGAAAGTGATCTGGAACCTGCAGACAAACAAGTGCTTTACAACAACTACGCAAAATATTTGAACTTTGATCGACACGATAGAAACAGGTCAATAAAATATCACATGATGGCAGCAAAGATACCGGAACAATCCTTCTTCCGTGACAACAGCATCGGTGTACTGGAGAAGATTAGAGACAGAAACAGGCACCGAATGTGCAGAGAAATAGAGGCGTTCCTGGCCAACCTGCAGGAGCCGTAGTGTTTGTAACACCATGGATAGATGGGGAGCTGGTGGAGGTGGAGGTGGAGGTGGAGGTGGGGATCGCCCTCCTGGTGCCACCTTGTCTAGAGAAACTCTTGAATGCCCCCCATGGCTAGCTAGTTCATTAGATGATTCATTAAAACACATTTTTAATCACATGTTCTTTTCCTTCACTCCCATGTACCCGTAGTGTTCACTATGTTCCTGTTGTGTTGACCTGTTTCTGCTTTAGCTCTGTATTCTAAGTTCATATAAGAACAGGATACTTTATACCAGATGAAATGTGCTTTGCTGTAAAATCAGACTCTGATGATGTAATCGTTAATTTGATGTATAATCTGAATATTATCACCAGATTCAAACAAAGTATGTCATGCTGCGTCTCAGCTGTACACGATACTAATACTATCAAATAAACATGATGTGCACCAAGAAATCTTCTTCAGCTTTTGTGTTTTAGTAGTTACAGTAATCACAACTATTACTAATTATTTATTATCTCAGATTTCAGAATAAATTCTTATAGATAAACGTTTGTTTTACATGTTTGATTACCTTCCTTGAAAGAAAAGCTTCATTTGAATAATTATAAAAAAGATGAATTCATTGTTGAAAACTTCAATTTGATACTATATATATATCACAGCTTGAAGGATGAAGAGTTCCCAGTCCTCCTCCTCCTTCAGATAAATAAACTCCTCTTTAAATTCCTCTTTATTATCTGGACCAGTCTTTGTCACAAAGCTGTAAGCAGACAAACATTAAGTACATGAAGCAGTTAAAGTCAGTGTGAAGCCGTAACCAAACAGTAACCTGGTTGCATGACAGAGAGTCGTACTGCAGGTTTGTCCAGGTGATGGCGATGTCATGAGTTATGCTTTATTCATTCCAGTTTCACTGACAGGTGTGTGGCTGTAGGTTTCATTTCCTGACAAACGAAAGTCATCGTGATGTTCTGTACTGTCCATCATGTTGATTTAATAAAGACCATTTATGGATGTTTGACTCCTCAGCTGTTGTCCTTGCTCAGCCTGCTGAATGTTAGTACAGTCTACTTGTGTATCCCACCATCCTCCATAGAACAAAAAATTCTGAACACGTTAACAAACTTTTTTAAAAATCTTCATCCTCGTCAGCTTCATGGTGGCAAACCGTCCAACCACACTGTCTTTGTCTCCACACACAGCTTGTTGTGTTTAAGGCACCTGATGTGCACTTCATTCTATCGTCTAGTTAGATTACATATGTAACAGGGTCAATTATGCAGCAGAGTCAAATATATATACGTTTCATTTAATAGTATAATTACACAAAATCTGTTTGTTATTACCTGACATGTCCGGTCTCCTGAGCCAACATGTGGAACGTTTGTGACAGTTTCTGTACCCTGACATTCATTTTTGTGGGCCCCCTTATAAATCTGTGTCGTGCTTCCACCTCTCCCCTTTTGTTGTTGTACTTGGGAGAGGTGAGTGACACTGTAGTCACTGAAATTTTACGTGTCTTAGCCTCTGCTAAAACGAGTTTAAAACTTACTGTGTCGCACGTTAACATGTTTCTGTGTCTTTTAATCCGTGTAGGAGACAAAGTTTATGAAAAATGACCAGAGGATTTTGTTTTTATTTACGTCTTTCGTCAGAATAAACGGAGACCGCCTCCAAATATATCCTGGTGTGGCCCCTTCCATCCTAACACAACGCAGACAAAGCTAGCCGGTTACACATAAATCAGTTGTGCCACACATGACGTTTGGCCAACCAATGGTGGAACATCATTATGCAGTCAGTCAGTCAGTCAGGGACAGACATCCTACACTGACTCTGGCCCCTGGTCGGTCTGCTTATGGATGATTCATCCATGCACCCAGAGTTTGTTCAACAAGGCTGCAGAGGCCTTCAGCCAGGCAAGAGGAGCCGCTGAGGGTCCCTGGTTAGTGGTGAACTACGGGAACCTGGCCTGGCTGCACCACCACCTGGGAGACCAAGCAGAGAGTCAGGCTTACCTGTCAAAGGTCGACACCCTGATGGAACAATATCCATCTCCATCCCAGGACGAGCTCCACCCGGAGATCTACGCTGAAAAAGCCTGGACCCTGATGAAGTTCAGCACAGACAAAAAGCTGCTGGCTGCAGATTACTTCCAGAGAGCCATCAGGATGAAGCCGGGCATGGTGGAGTGGAACACCAGCTATGTCATTGGGTTAGTCAGGTCCTTTAAACACAGCAAAGAAGCGCTGGGGGCTGACGTCTTCGAGGAAATGAGAATCGCCAAAGAACAGGATCCAGAGAACTTGTACCTCGCTGCTGTTTATCTTGAGCAACGTGCTAAGAGAGGAGAAAGAATTGAAGATGAAGCACGTGAGTTAGCCAGAAAGGTTTTAAGAAATCCTGTCAGCAGCTACAGCGGTATAAAACCATTAATAAGGCTGTACAGAAGCTCTGAGTCCATTGATGAGGCCATTGATCTGGCAGAGGAGGCTCTGGAAAAACATCCAGATTCCCGTTACCTGAAGAGATGTGCTGCTCTCTGCTACAAATGGAAGATCATTCATTTCAGTGACAATCAGCCAAAGCAAAGCATGGTAGACAAAGCAATCAGCCTCATTAAGGAGGTGATTTCTCTTTACCCTCAAACTTCACTTGTGAAGAAAATGGACCTTGCGAATATTTACGCAAAGTCAACTCACAGTCAGGCTAAAGCTGAGCAGATATACCAGCAACTGCTAGAAAGTGATCTGGAACCTGCAGACAAACAAGTGCTTTACAACAACTACGCAAAATATTTGAACTTCGATCGACACGATAGAAACAGGTCAATAAAATATCACATGATGGCAGCAAAGATACCGGAACAATCCTTCTTCCGTGACAACAGCATCGGTGTACTGGAGAAGATTAGAGACAGAAACAGGCACCGAATGTGCAGAGAAATAGAGGCGTTCCTGGCCAACCTGCAGGAGCCGTAGTGTTTGTAACACCATGGATAGATGGGGAGCTGGTGGAGGTGGAGGTGGAGGTGGAGGTGGGGATCGCCCTCCTGGTGCCACCTTGTCTAGAGAAACTCTTGAATGCCCCCCATGGCTAGCTAGTTCATTAGATGATTCATTAAAACACATTTTTAATCACATGTTCTTTTCCTTCACTCCCATGTACCCGTAGTGTTCACTATGTTCCTGTTGTGTTGACCTGTTTCTGCTTTAGCTCTGTATTCTAAGTTCATATAAGAACAGGATACTTTATACCAGATGAAATGTGCTTTGCTGTAAAATCAGACTCTGATGATGTAATCGTTAATTTGATGTATAATCTGAATATTATCACCAGATTCAAACAAAGTATGTCATGCTGCGTCTCAGCTGTACACGATACTAATACTATCAAATAAACATGATGTGCACCAAGAAATCTTCTTCAGCTTTTGTGTTTTAGTAGTTACAGTAATCACAACTATTACTAATTATTTATTATCTCAGATTTCAGAATAAATTCTTATAGATAAACGTTTGTTTTACATGTTTGATTACCTTCCTTGAAAGAAAAGCTTCATTTGAATAATTATAAAAAAGATGAATTCATTGTTGAAAACTTCAATTTGATACTATATATATATCACAGCTTGAAGGATGAAGAGTTCCCAGTCCTCCTCCTCCTTCAGATAAATAAACTCCTCTTTAAATTCCTCTTTATTATCTGGACCAGTCTTTGTCACAAAGCTGTAAGCAGACAAACATTAAGTACATGAAGCAGTTAAAGTCAGTGTGAAGCCGTAACCAAACAGTAACCTGGTTGCATGACAGAGAGTCGTACTGCAGGTTTGTCCAGGTGATGGCGATGTCATGAGTTATGCTTTATTCATTCCAGTTTCACTGACAGGTGTGTGGCTGTAGGTTTCATTTCCTGACAAACGAAAGTCATCGTGATGTTCTGTACTGTCCATCATGTTGATTTAATAAAGACCATTTATGGATGTTTGACTCCTCAGCTGTTGTCCTTGCTCAGCCTGCTGAATGTTAGTACAGTCTACTTGTGTATCCCACCATCCTCCATAGAACAAAAAATTCTGAACACGTTAACAAACTTTTTTAAAAATCTTCATCCTCGTCAGCTTCATGGTGGCAAACCGTCCAACCACACTGTCTTTGTCTCCACACACAGCTTGTTGTGTTTAAGGCACCTGATGTGCACTTCATTCTATCGTCTAGTTAGATTACATATGTAACAGGGTCAATTATGCAGCAGAGTCAAATATATATACGTTTCATTTAATAGTATAATTACACAAAATCTGTTTGTTATTACCTGACATGTCCGGTCTCCTGAGCCAACATGTGGAACGTTTGTGACAGTTTCTGTACCCTGACATTCATTTTTGTGGGCCCCCTTATAAATCTGTGTCGTGCTTCCACCTCTCCCCTTTTGTTGTTGTACTTGGGAGAGGTGAGTGACACTGTAGTCACTGAAATTTTACGTGTCTTAGCCTCTGCTAAAACGAGTTTAAAACTTACTGTGTCGCACGTTAACATGTTTCTGTGTCTTTTAATCCGTGTAGGAGACAAAGTTTATGAAAAATGACCAGAGGATTTTGTTTTTATTTACGTCTTTCGTCAGAATAAACGGAGACCGCCTCCAAATATATCCTGGTGTGGCCCCTTCCATCCTAACACAACGCAGACAAAGCTAGCCGGTTACACATAAATCAGTTGTGCCACACATGACGTTTGGCCAACCAATGGTGGAACATCATTATGCAGTCAGTCAGTCAGTCAGGGGACAGACATCCTACACTGACTCTGGCCCCTGGTCGGTCTGCTTATGGATGATTCATCCATGCACCCAGAGTTTGTTCAACAAGGCTGCAGAGGCCTTCAGCCAGGCAAGAGGAGCCGCTGAGGGTCCCTGGTTAGTGGTGAACTACGGGAACCTGGCCTGGCTGCACCACCACCTGGGAGACCAAGCAGAGAGTCAGGCTTACCTGTCAAAGGTCGACACCCTGATGGAACAATATCCATCTCCATCCCAGGACGAGCTCCACCCGGAGATCTACGCTGAAAAAGCCTGGACCCTGATGAAGTTCAGCGCAGACAAAAAGCTGCTGGCTGCAGATTACTTCCAGAGAGCCATCAGGATGAAGCCGGGACATGGTGGAGTGGAACACCAGCTATGTCATTGGGTTAGTCAGGTCCTTTAAACACAGCAAAGAAGCGCTGGGGGCTGACGTCTTCGAGGAAATGAGAATCGCCAAAGAACAGGATCCAGAGAACTTGTACCTCGCTGCTGTTTATCTTGAGCAACGTGCTAAGAGAGGAGAAAGAATTGAAGATGAAGCACGTGAGTTAGCCAGAAAGGTTTTAAGAAATCCTGTCAGCAGCTACAGCGGTATAAAACCATTAATAAGGCTGTACAGAAGCTCTGAGTCCATTGATGAGGCCATTGATCTGGCAGAGGAGGCTCTGGAAAAACATCCAGATTCCCGTTACCTGAAGAGATGTGCTGCTCTCTGCTACAAATGGAAGATCATTCATTTCAGTGACAATCAGCCAAAGCAAAGCATGGTAGACAAAGCAATCAGCCTCATTAAGGAGGTGATTTCTCTTTACCCTCAAACTTCACTTGTGAAGAAAATGGACCTTGCGAATATTTACGCAAAGTCAACTCACAGTCAGGCTAAAGCTGAGCAGATATACCAGCAACTGCTAGAAAGTGATCTGGAACCTGCAGACAAACAAGTGCTTTACAACAACTACGCAAAATATTTGAACTTTGATCGACACGATAGAAACAGGTCAATAAAATATCACATGATGGCAGCAAAGATACCGGAACAATCCTTCTTCCGTGACAACAGCATCGGTGTACTGGAGAAGATTAGAGACAGAAACAGGCACCGAATGTGCAGAGAAATAGAGGCGTTCCTGGCCAACCTGCAGGAGCCGTAGTGTTTGTAACACCATGGATAGATGGGGAGCTGGTGGAGGTGGAGGTGGAGGTGGAGGTGGGGATCGCCCTCCTGGTGCCACCTTGTCTAGAGAAACTCTTGAATGCCCCCCATGGCTAGCTAGTTCATTAGATGATTCATTAAAACACATTTTTAATCACATGTTCTTTTCCTTCACTCCCATGTACCCGTAGTGTTCACTATGTTCCTGTTGTGTTGACCTGTTTCTGCTTTAGCTCTGTATTCTAAGTTCATATAAGAACAGGATACTTTATACCAGATGAAATGTGCTTTGCTGTAAAATCAGACTCTGATGATGTAATCGTTAATTTGATGTATAATCTGAATATTATCACCAGATTCAAACAAAGTATGTCATGCTGCGTCTCAGCTGTACACGATACTAATACTATCAAATAAACATGATGTGCACCAAGAAATCTTCTTCAGCTTTTGTGTTTTAGTAGTTACAGTAATCACAACTATTACTAATTATTTATTATCTCAGATTTCAGAATAAATTCTTATAGATAAACGTTTGTTTTACATGTTTGATTACCTTCCTTGAAAGAAAAGCTTCATTTGAATAATTATAAAAAAGATGAATTCATTGTTTTTGATACTATATATATATCACAGCTTGAAGGATGAAGAGTTCCCAGTCCTCCTCCTCCTTCAGATAAATAAACTCCTCTTTAAATTCCTCTTTATTATCTGGACCAGTCTTTGTCACAAAGCTGTAAGCAGACAAACATTAAGTACATGAAGCAGTTAAAGTCAGTGTGAAGCCGTAACCAAACAGTAACCTGGTTGCATGACAGAGAGTCGTACTGCAGGTTTGTCCAGGTGATGGCGATGTCATGAGTTATGCTTTATTCATTCCAGTTTCACTGACAGGTGTGTGGCTGTAGGTTTCATTTCCTGACAAACGAAAGTCATCGTGATGTTCTGTACTGTCCATCATGTTGATTTAATAAAGACCATTTATGGATGTTTGACTCCTCAGCTGTTGTCCTTGCTCAGCCTGCTGAATGTTAGTACAGTCTACTTGTGTATCCCACCATCCTCCATAGAACAAAAAATTCTGAACACGTTAACAAACTTTTTTAAAAATCTTCATCCTCGTCAGCTTCATGGTGGCAAACCGTCCAACCACACTGTCTTTGTCTCCACACACAGCTTGTTGTGTTTAAGGCACCTGATGTGCACTTCATTCTATCGTCTAGTTAGATTACATATGTAACAGGGTCAATTATGCAGCAGAGTCAAATATATATACGTTTCATTTAATAGTATAATTACACAAAATCTGTTTGTTATTACCTGACATGTCCGGTCTCCTGAGCCAACATGTGGAACGTTTGTGACAGTTTCTGTACCCTGACATTCATTTTTGTGGGCCCCCTTATAAATCTGTGTCGTGCTTCCACCTCTCCCCTTTTGTTGTTGTACTTGGGAGAGGTGAGTGACACTGTAGTCACTGAAATTTTACGTGTCTTAGCCTCTGCTAAAACGAGTTTAAAACTTACTGTGTCGCACGTTAACATGTTTCTGTGTCTTTTAATCCGTGTAGGAGACAAAGTTTATGAAAAATGACCAGAGGATTTTGTTTTTATTTACGTCTTTCGTCAGAATAAACGGAGACCGCCTCCAAATATATCCTGGTGTGGCCCCTTCCATCCTAACACAACGCAGACAAAGCTAGCCGGTTACACATAAATCAGTTGTGCCACACATGACGTTTGGCCAACCAATGGTGGAACATCATTATGCAGTCAGTCAGTCAGTCAGGGACAGACATCCTACACTGACTCTGGCCCCTGGTCGGTCTGCTTATGGATGATTCATCCATGCACCCAGAGTTTGTTCAACAAGGCTGCAGAGGCCTTCAGCCAGGCAAGAGGAGCCGCTGAGGGTCCCTGGTTAGTGGTGAACTACGGGAACCTGGCCTGGCTGCACCACCACCTGGGAGACCAAGCAGAGAGTCAGGCTTACCTGTCAAAGGTCGACACCCTGATGGAACAATATCCATCTCCATCCCAGGACGAGCTCCACCCGGAGATCTACGCTGAAAAAGCCTGGACCCTGATGAAGTTCAGCGCAGACAAAAAGCTGCTGGCTGCAGATTACTTCCAGAGAGCCATCAGGATGAAGCCGGACATGGTGGAGTGGAACACCAGCTATGTCATTGGGTTAGTCAGGTCCTTTAAACACAGCAAAGAAGCGCTGGGGGCTGACGTCTTCGAGGAAATGAGAATCGCCAAAGAACAGGATCCAGAGAACTTGTACCTCGCTGCTGTTTATCTTGAGCAACGTGCTAAGAGAGGAGAAAGAATTGAAGATGAAGCACGTGAGTTAGCCAGAAAGGTTTTAAGAAATCCTGTCAGCAGCTACAGCGGTATAAAACCATTAATAAGGCTGTACAGAAGCTCTGAGTCCATTGATGAGGCCATTGATCTGGCAGAGGAGGCTCTGGAAAAACATCCAGATTCCCGTTACCTGAAGAGATGTGCTGCTCTCTGCTACAAATGGAAGATCATTCATTTCAGTGACAATCAGCCAAAGCAAAGCATGGTAGACAAAGCAATCAGCCTCATTAAGGAGGTGATTTCTCTTTACCCTCAAACTTCACTTGTGAAGAAAATGGACCTTGCGAATATTTACGCAAAGTCAACTCACAGTCAGGCTAAAGCTGAGCAGATATACCAGCAACTGCTAGAAAGTGATCTGGAACCTGCAGACAAACAAGTGCTTTACAACAACTACGCAAAATATTTGAACTTTGATCGACACGATAGAAACAGGTCAATAAAATATCACATGATGGCAGCAAAGATACCGGAACAATCCTTCTTCCGTGACAACAGCATCGGTGTACTGGAGAAGATTAGAGACAGAAACAGGCACCGAATGTGCAGAGAAATAGAGGCGTTCCTGGCCAACCTGCAGGAGCCGTAGTGTTTGTAACACCATGGATAGATGGGGAGCTGGTGGAGGTGGAGGTGGAGGTGGAGGTGGGGATCGCCCTCCTGGTGCCACCTTGTCTAGAGAAACTCTTGAATGCCCCCCATGGCTAGCTAGTTCATTAGATGATTCATTAAAACACATTTTTAATCACATGTTCTTTTCCTTCACTCCCATGTACCCGTAGTGTTCACTATGTTCCTGTTGTGTTGACCTGTTTCTGCTTTAGCTCTGTATTCTAAGTTCATATAAGAACAGGATACTTTATACCAGATGAAATGTGCTTTGCTGTAAAATCAGACTCTGATGATGTAATCGTTAATTTGATGTATAATCTGAATATTATCACCAGATTCAAACAAAGTATGTCATGCTGCGTCTCAGCTGTACACGATACTAATACTATCAAATAAACATGATGTGCACCAAGAAATCTTCTTCAGCTTTTGTGTTTTAGTAGTTACAGTAATCACAACTATTACTAATTATTTATTATCTCAGATTTCAGAATAAATTCTTATAGATAAACGTTTGTTTTACATGTTTGATTACCTTCCTTGAAAGAAAAGCTTCATTTGAATAATTATAAAAAAGATGAATTCATTGTTTTTGATACTATATATATATCACAGCTTGAAGGATGAAGAGTTCCCAGTCCTCCTCCTCCTTCAGATAAATAAACTCCTCTTTAAATTCCTCTTTATTATCTGGACCAGTCTTTGTCACAAAGCTGTAAGCAGACAAACATTAAGTACATGAAGCAGTTAAAGTCAGTGTGAAGCCGTAACCAAACAGTAACCTGGTTGCATGACAGAGAGTCGTACTGCAGGTTTGTCCAGGTGATGGCGATGTCATGAGTTATGCTTTATTCATTCCAGTTTCACTGACAGGTGTGTGGCTGTAGGTTTCATTTCCTGACAAACGAAAGTCATCGTGATGTTCTGTACTGTCCATCATGTTGATTTAATAAAGACCATTTATGGATGTTTGACTCCTCAGCTGTTGTCCTTGCTCAGCCTGCTGAATGTTAGTACAGTCTACTTGTGTATCCCACCATCCTCCATAGAACAAAAAATTCTGAACACGTTAACAAACTTTTTTAAAAATCTTCATCCTCGTCAGCTTCATGGTGGCAAACCGTCCAACCACACTGTCTTTGTCTCCACACACAGCTTGTTGTGTTTAAGGCACCTGATGTGCACTTCATTCTATCGTCTAGTTAGATTACATATGTAACAGGGTCAATTATGCAGCAGAGTCAAATATATATACGTTTCATTTAATAGTATAATTACACAAAATCTGTTTGTTATTACCTGACATGTCCGGTCTCCTGAGCCAACATGTGGAACGTTTGTGACAGTTTCTGTACCCTGACATTCATTTTTGTGGGCCCCCTTATAAATCTGTGTCGTGCTTCCACCTCTCCCCTTTTGTTGTTGTACTTGGGAGAGGTGAGTGACACTGTAGTCACTGAAATTTTACGTGTCTTAGCCTCTGCTAAAACGAGTTTAAAACTTACTGTGTCGCACGTTAACATGTTTCTGTGTCTTTTAATCCGTGTAGGAGACAAAGTTTATGAAAAATGACCAGAGGATTTTGTTTTTATTTACGTCTTTCGTCAGAATAAACGGAGACCGCCTCCAAATATATCCTGGTGTGGCCCCTTCCATCCTAACACAACGCAGACAAAGCTAGCCGGTTACACATAAATCAGTTGTGCCACACATGACGTTTGGCCAACCAATGGTGGAACATCATTATGCAGTCAGTCAGTCAGTCAGGGACAGACATCCTACACTGACTCTGGCCCCTGGTCGGTCTGCTTATGGATGATTCATCCATGCACCCAGAGTTTGTTCAACAAGGCTGCAGAGGCCTTCAGCCAGGCAAGAGGAGCCGCTGAGGGTCCCTGGTTAGTGGTGAACTACGGGAACCTGGCCTGGCTGCACCACCACCTGGGAGACCAAGCAGAGAGTCAGGCTTACCTGTCAAAGGTCGACGCCCTGATGGAACAATATCCATCTCCATCCCAGGACGAGCTCCACCCGGAGATCTACGCTGAAAAAGCCTGGACCCTGATGAAGTTCAGCGCAGACAAAAAGCTGCTGGCTGCAGATTACTTCCAGAGAGCCATCAGGATGAAGCCGGACATGGTGGAGTGGAACACCAGCTATGTCATTGGGTTAGTCAGGTCCTTTAAACACAGCAAAGAAGCGCTGGGGCTGACGTCTTCGAGGAAATGAGAATCGCCAAAGAACAGGATCCAGAGAACTTGTACCTCGCTGCTGTTTATCTTGAGCAACGTGCTAAGAGAGGAGAAAGAATTGAAGATGAAGCACGTGAGTTAGCCAGAAAGGTTTTAAGAAATCCTGTCAGCAGCTACAGCGGTATAAAAACCATTAATAAGGCTGTACAGAAGCTCTGAGTCCATTGATGAGGCCATTGATCTGGCAGAGGAGGCTCTGGAAAAACATCCAGATTCCCGTTACCTGAAGAGATGTGCTGCTCTCTGCTACAAATGGAAGATCATTCATTTCAGTGACAATCAGCCAAAGCAAAGCATGGTAGACAAAGCAATCAGCCTCATTAAGGAGGTGATTTCTCTTTACCCTCAAACTTCACTTGTGAAGAAAATGGACCTTGCGAATATTTACGCAAAGTCAACTCACAGTCAGGCTAAAGCTGAGCAGATATACCAGCAACTGCTAGAAAGTGATCTGGAACCTGCAGACAAACAAGTGCTTTACAACAACTACGCAAAATATTTGAACTTTGATCGACACGATAGAAACAGGTCAATAAAATATCACATGATGGCAGCAAAGATACCGGAACAATCCTTCTTCCGTGACAACAGCATCGGTGTACTGGAGAAGATTAGAGACAGAAACAGGCACCGAATGTGCAGAGAAATAGAGGCGTTCCTGGCCAACCTGCAGGAGCCGTAGTGTTTGTAACACCATGGATAGATGGGGAGCTGGTGGAGGTGGAGGTGGAGGTGGAGGTGGAGGTGGGGATCGCCCTCCTGGTGCCACCTTGTCTAGAGAAACTCTTGAATGCCCCCCATGGCTAGCTAGTTCATTAGATGATTCATTAAAACACATTTTTAATCACATGTTCTTTTCCTTCACTCCCATGTACCCGTAGTGTTCACTATGTTCCTGTTGTGTTGACCTGTTTCTGCTTTAGCTCTGTATTCTAAGTTCATATAAGAACAGGATACTTTATACCAGATGAAATGTGCTTTGCTGTAAAATCAGACTCTGATGATGTAATCGTTAATTTGATGTATAATCTGAATATTATCACCAGATTCAAACAAAGTATGTCATGCTGCGTCTCAGCTGTACACGATACTAATACTATCAAATAAACATGATGTGCACCAAGAAATCTTCTTCAGCTTTTGTGTTTTAGTAGTTACAGTAATCACAACTATTACTAATTATTTATTATCTCAGATTTCAGAATAAATTCTTATAGATAAACGTTTGTTTTACATGTTTGATTACCTTCCTTGAAAGAAAAGCTTCATTTGAATAATTATAAAAAAGATGAATTCATTGTTTTTGATACTATATATATATCACAGCTTGAAGGATGAAGAGTTCCCAGTCCTCCTCCTCCTTCAGATAAATAAACTCCTCTTTAAATTCCTCTTTATTATCTGGACCAGTCTTTGTCACAAAGCTGTAAGCAGACAAACATTAAGTACATGAAGCAGTTAAAGTCAGTGTGAAGCCGTAACCAAACAGTAACCTGGTTGCATGACAGAGAGTCGTACTGCAGGTTTGTCCAGGTGATGGCGATGTCATGAGTTATGCTTTATTCATTCCAGTTTCACTGACAGGTGTGTGGCTGTAGGTTTCATTTCCTGACAAACGAAAGTCATCGTGATGTTCTGTACTGTCCATCATGTTGATTTAATAAAGACCATTTATGGATGTTTGACTCCTCAGCTGTTGTCCTTGCTCAGCCTCAGAGCAGATATACCAGCAACTGCTACAAAGTGATCTGGAACCTGCAGACAAACAGATGCTTTACAACAACTACGCAAACTATTCATACCGATTCCAACACGATAGCAGGTCAATAGAGTATCACATGAAGGCGGTAGAGATACTGGAACAAACCGGCTTGCGTCAGATTAGCATCAGAATTCTGAGGATGATTAAAAATAGACAAAGGTGGAGCAAGTGTGGGTGTGTGTGTGTGTGTGTGTGTGTGTGTGTGTGTGTGTTTCCATTCCTGAGAAACAAAATTCAGACGAACCGCTCCACCTGTGGGATCCACTTTGCCCTCAGTGTGAACATATAAAGCTGCTGCTCAGCAACACAACATTACAGAGAAGAAGAAGCTTGGACCTCTGAACCTGAACAGAACCTGAACAGAACCTGAACAGAACCACTGAGAGGAGGAAACAGCTGAACGATGAGGTGAGAGTCATTACGATTTATTCAATGTCTGGTGAAATATTCACAGTCAGGTCAGAACAAGTAATCTAATTGGACAAGAGAGATGACTTAATATTAATGTTACATTAACGTTACATTAACGTTTCACCATGTATAGAAGTACTTTAAAATCATTTACTGCATACTGCTGTTAGAAATGTTTCTGTAGCGTTGACAGAACGTTCCATAATAAACATATTATCAGTTTTAAAGCTCCCTGCGCTGTCCCTTTAAGAAATATGACACCTGAACAATTCATTACGTGTCCGTACAAACACATTACGTCATATGTCACCTGTTCAAATGATATTAAAGTCTCTGTAAAGGTAATTCCGTGTTTTCTTTCAAAACAATGTTGCTAAAACACGTGAAAAGACTTTGAACAATGTATTACTGAAATGTGGAGGTTCAAACTTGTTTTCACCAGTTTCCAGTCCAGGATTTTGTGGGCGGTCCTAAAACTGTGTGACGCATCACGGTGAGCATAGTCCCGCCCACAGCGCAGCGCTATAAAAGCCTTTATTCAACCCGCCCAGAGTGGTTCAGAGGACACGCCCCACAGTCCTGCAGCTGAGAATTCATTATACCTAATTTCAGAAACTTGTTTATATATGTATATATTTATTTCAACTTTACACAGACTTTAAGACTTTACACCGACTACACTGGATAATAGATTTAAGGACTGGACAGCTAAAGGAATAACGGCTCTATGCAATGTAATAAAAAGGACAATGCATAAGTGTCTGTCAAATCTTAAAGTTTGTTCAACTGAGTATGTCAAAACTAAATTTCACACAAATGAAAGGAGTTTGGAGCTGGAGAAACTGTAGAAACCAAAAGGCAAACCATTACCATGTAATGTGGGACTGCCCTGTTATCAAAGACTACTGGAAACGGATACATAACGCCCTACGAGACATTTTCAAATGTGAAATCTCTCCAGAGAACAAGACATCATACACCTCAAGAAGGCAGGACTGCCAACATAGCACCGCATATTTTAAGCTTTAAAACTACGCTTCAGAAACCTGTGGGTGACATCACTCATGTGCCACAAAAACTGTGTAATCCCACTGTGTAACTATGTTCAGCTGTACTCGAGTATTTACTCTGATTACATTACTTCAGATCACAAACTGTCGAGTCAACAGCTTTGCTAACAGCCAATCATCATCCAGGTCAGCAGCAGCAGCTAATCTTACTGACTAGTCCAGCAGCAGTCAGCCAGCTCGGCGTCTGTCTTTCAGCCTTTTATTTCACCAAGCTTCTCACCAACCACTAAAAGTCAGTCCCGATTTACTCTTGTCCGGCGGCTTCTTGCTCGCTCACTCTCTCCTTTTCTCTTCTTAGCTTCCTCCGTCAGCGTCCTCTTCACTCTCTGCTCCTCTGCCATCATGTCCATAGAAGCTGCTGAGCATGTTTACATTGCCCTCTCTCCCAGCTCCTGTTCTTGCACGACACTGGCTTCACTCTCCGTCAGCATTCCTGGG
The DNA here is from genome assembly GCA_014281875.1 of Nibea albiflora. Classification (NCBI taxonomy): domain Eukaryota; kingdom Metazoa; phylum Chordata; class Actinopteri; family Sciaenidae; genus Nibea; species Nibea albiflora. Next base: position 37,633 of record JABGLX010000190.1, read on the forward strand.
AACAAACTTCCTCTTCTTTGTTTCTTTCACATTCGATGCTCCTTCCTCTATTTTCACGTCCCCTGTCGCTCTGCTGATGATGTGTTTTAATATTTGTGGTTTTTGTTCTCCATCAGTGCTGCTAAGAGTCCAACAACACTGGAGTCCAAACTGGAGGCCCTGCAGTGCCACTTCACCTGGGATCTGGACCTCAGCAGGTCCAGACTTTTCCATCTCAGGGACAAACTGGAGGACATCGGTACCGAGGAGGGAAACAGCTGGCTGGGCCACATTTACAACCTGCAGGGGTTCATTCAATACAAGTTAGGGTTCAGTGAAGACGCCCAGAGTTTGTTCAACAAGGCTGCAGAGGCCTTCAGCCAGACCAGAGGAGCCGCTGAGGGTCCCTGGTTAGTGGTGAACTACGGGAACCTGGCCTGGCTGCACCACCACCTGGGAGACCAAGCAGAGAGTCAGGCTTACCTGTCAAAGGTCGACACCCTGATGGAAAAATATCCATCTCCATCCCAGGACGAGCTCCACCCGGAGATCTACGCTGAAAAAGCCTGGACCCTGATGAAGTTCAACACAGACAAAAAGCTGCTGGCTGCAGATTACTTCCAGAGAGCCATCAGGATGAAGAAGGGCATGGTGGAGTGGAACACCAGCCGGGTTTTAGCGTCTGTGAATGCTGCTAACTACAAGAAAGAAGAAGCGCTGGGGGCTGACGTCTTCGAGGAAATGAGAATCGCCAAAGAACAGGATCCAGAGAACTTGTGCCTCGCTGCTCTTTATCTTGAGCAACGTGCTAAGAGAGGAGAAAGAATTGAAGATGAAGCACGTGAGTTAGCCAGAAAGGTTTTAAGAAATCCTGTCAGCAGCTACAGCGGTATGAAACCATTAATATGGGTTTATACACACTATGTGTCTAAAGATGAGGCCATTGATCTGGCAGAGGAGGCTCTGAAAAAACATCCAGATTCACGTTACCTGAAGAGCTGTGTCGCTGTCTGCTACAAACAGAAGATTGTTTCCTTAGACTCAGAGCCAAAGCAAAGTGAGGTAGACAGAGCAACCAGCCTCATTAAGGAGGTGATTTCTCTTTACCCTCATTCTTCTTCACTTTGGAAGAAAATAGACCTCGCAAACATTTACGCAAAGTCAACCCACAGTCAGGCTGAAGCTGAGCAGATATACCAGCAACTGCTAGAAAGTGATCTGGAACCTGCAGAGAGACAGATGCTTTACCACAAATATGAAACCATTTATTTCACATCCGCAAAGACTCCGACGAATCAATAAAATATCACATGATGGCAGCAAAGATACCGGAACAATCCTTCTTCCGTGACAACAGCATCGGTGTACTGGAGAAGATTAGAGACAGAAACAGGCACCGAATGTTCAGAGAAATAGAGGCGTTCCTGGCCAACCTGCAGGAGCCGTAGTGTTTTGTAACACCATGGATAGATGGGGAGCTGGTGGAGGTGGAGGTGGAGGTGGAGGTGGGGATCGCCCTCCTGGTGCCACCTTGTCTAGAGAAACTCTTGAATGCCCCCCATGGCTAGCTAGTTCATTAGATGATTCATTAAAACACATTTTTAATCACATGTTCTTTTCCTTCACTCCCATGTACCCGTAGTGTTCACTATGTTCCTGTTGTGTTGACCTGTTTCTGCTTTAGCTCTGTATTCTAAGTTCATATAAGAACAGGATACTTTATACCAGATGAAATGTGCTTTGCTGTAAAATCAGACTCTGATGATGTAATCGTTAATTTGATGTATAATCTGAATATTATCACCAGATTCAAACAAAGTATGTCATGCTGCGTCTCAGCTGTACACGATACTAATACTATCAAATAAACATGATGTGCACCAAGAAATCTTCTTCAGCTTTTGTGTTTTAGTAGTTACAGTAATCACAACTATTACTAATTATTTATTATCTCAGATTTCAGAATAAATTCTTATAGATAAACGTTTGTTTTACATGTTTGATTACCTTCCTTGAAAGAAAAGCTTCATTTGAATAATTATAAAAAAGATGAATTCATTGTTTTTGATACTATATATATATCACAGCTTGAAGGATGAAGAGTTCCCAGTCCTCCTCCTCCTTCAGATAAATAAACTCCTCTTTAAATTCCTCTTTATTATCTGGACCAGTCTTTGTCACAAAGCTGTAAGCAGACAAACATTAAGTACATGAAGCAGTTAAAGTCAGTGTGAAGCCGTAACCAAACAGTAACCTGGTTGCATGACAGAGAGTCGTACTGCAGGTTTGTCCAGGTGATGGCGATGTCATGAGTTATGCTTTATTCATTCCAGTTTCACTGACAGGTGTGTGGCTGGTAGGTTTCATTTCCTGACAACCGAAAGTCATCGTGATGTTCTGTACTGTCCATCATGTTGATTTAATAAAGGACCATTTATGGATGTTTGACTCCTCAGCTGTTGTCCTTGCTCAGCCTGCTGAATGTTAGTACAGTCTACTTGTGTATCCCACCATCCTCCATAGAACAAAAAATTCTGAACACGTAACAAACTTTTTTAAAAATCTTCATCCTCGTCAGCTTCATGGTGGCAAACCGTCCAACCACACTGTCTTTGTCTCCACACCACAGCTTGTTGTGTTAAGGCACCCTGATGTGCACTTCATTCTATCGTCTAGTTAGATTACATATGTAACAGGGTCAATTATGCAGCAGAGTCAAATATATATACGTTTCATTTAATAGTATAATTACACCAAAATCTGTTTGTTATTACCTGACATGTCCGGTTCTCCTGAGCCAACATGTGGAACGTTTTGTGACAGTTTCTGTACCCTGACATTCATTTTTGTGGGCCCCCTTATAAATCTGTGTCGTGCTTCACCTCTCCCCTTTTGTTGTTGTACTTGGGAGAGGTGAGTGACACTGTAGTCACTGAAATTTTACGTGTCTTAGCCTCTGCTAAAACGAGTTTAAAACTTACTGTGTCGCACGTTAACATGTTTCTGTGTCTTTTAATCCGTGTAGGAGACAAAGTTTTATGAAAAATGACCAGAGGATTTTGTTTTTATTTAGCGTCTTTCGTCAGAATAAACGGAGACCGCCTCCAAATATATCCTGGTGTGGCCCCTTCCATCCTAACACAACGCAGACAAAGCTAGCCGGTACACATAAATCAGTTGTGGCCACACATGACGTTTGGCCAACCATGGTGGACATCATTATGCAGTCAGTCAGTCAGTCAGGACAGACATCCTACACTGACTCTGGCCCCTGGTCGGATCTGCTTATGGATGATTCATCCATGCACCCAGAGTTTGTTCAACAAGGCTGCAGAGGCCTTCAGCCAGGCAAGAGG